>JAECUM010001848.1:0-138823 GCA_016617855.1 Megalonaias nervosa | reverse complement strand
GTTTTTGCTTGTTTTGTTGATATACGAAATGCTTTTGATACGGTATGGAAGGAAGGAATCTTTTACAAAAGTAATACACTGCCATGTTAATGGAAAGTTTTTCACAATTATCTCATGAAGTCGTCTGGTAAAGCCAACATGCTGATCAACTGTTTCGTCCGGAGGTATTGGTAACAAGATTTTCAAGATGGCTGCCATACTAACCACATTCGACGTTAGATCGGTGCCATTTTAATTTTAGGACCAACATAAACATCGTAAGAAGTCTTTTAGTGCTCTCCCCACTCCCATGTTGATATGATTATCCTTTCGGGGGGAGTAGCAGTAGCAAGATTTTCATGATGGCTGATGCGGAGACCATATTGGATGTCCAGTCGACACCATTTTCATTTAGGATCAACTAGACTTTGTGATGAATGTGTCTATAATGGCAATCCTCCATTTAGATTAGTAGGGATAACAAACTTGTACTAACGGACAAAAGGACGACAGACCACTGATATCAGGTGAAGGAGAGCGAACAAGAGACCATCACATGCGCTCATCTGGTCTATTATCAGTAGATAAAAATCAGAAATAAAGTCGCTAAAGTACTGACATGCTGAACGATTAAGAAACAAACTCAAAGCATTCATATGCATGGATTTTGCTCTTAATTGTAGACACACAGGATCATAATGATTCAAGTAAGATTAAAAATGCCATGTTTCTTTCTTTGGTTTATAATTTAATCTAAAGTTTTCCTTCATACAGGAATCTTTCGTGGCTCTCATTGATGTATACAAATGGGAAAGCATAATATTCACAAATATAAATATTAACGAAACTATTGAACTACTGTATTATTGTCAATTTTAAAGAAGATGTGTTTTCCTTAAAACTAGGTGCTGTCGTACGACCTCATTGTCCTGAAGGCCAGCCCTTTACGGCGTGTGACATAGATCCCTGCACCAGAGAACAAGAACTTGGATGCCCCTTACACAAAGATGCAACTTGCATGTAAGTTCTCTCTCTCTCTCTCTCTCTCTCTCTCTCTCTCTCTCTCTCTCTCTCTCTCTCTCTCTCTCCCCCCCATCTCTCTCGCAATACTTGCAAATGAAACACCTGTTTTTAAAAAAAAGAACGCAGACTTTTATTTTCCCTCATAAACCCATCGATTTCTTTATTAATGAGCAGAGGAATGTGCATACGCTTTGTGAACGACATGATCTTTCATTTAGAAGTAGTTGTGAGAACGCAATTGTCAAAATGGCCGTAATGGTGGCCATATTGGACGTCAGATCGGCATCTTTCATTAAGACTAACTGGACACCATAAGAAGTCATCGGGCAAAAACAACCCTAGTCGATACAACGTTTAGTTTAGGAGTAACCATAACAAGATTTTCAAGATGGCCACTGTGGCAGCCATATTGGATGTTTCAATGATTGAATGTTCATTTAGAACCAATGTACGTGTAAAGTTCACCTGAAAATAACATCCTCCAACTAAGCTGAAACTGTTGCCACAACTGCCCTCTTGCAGTTGAAAGAGTGACTGCCCATATCAAGCAAAAATCAAGCGACCAACGAGAAAGCATGTTACATAACCTGCTAGGCATTTAGTATAGCAACTTTCATTATGTCTAGATGCCCTTATTTTAAAAGAACAATTTAAATTGGAAAAACGTAATGTGAGAAATGTTGTTGCCTGTATGTTTATTCTCATCTTGCTAGGTAATGTAACGAGTGATCTGATTGGATCAGTTTCTTTAGCTGTAGGGCACATAGTAATGCAATATATGTTTCATATAGTTACATATGCCAAAAGTCAATGTGGACTGATGACCCTTTGCTGAAAACACGGGTTAAATATGGTATTGCATACTCATTAAGCCTCACGTGGTTGATCTGGTATTTGGTTCAGATTTTCAGTCTGTATTTCTGTATCACACTGGAACTATTTACGGGCTTTCTTCTGTGTGTGTGCCAATATTCTAAGAATGTACCGAATTGATCTTTAATAAATTCTAATTTGTTTAAATTTCAAAAACACCGCTGAAAATACACACGTAGTTTTGTGTATGCATGTTATATTTGTAGAAATGCAGCTCTTGTAATGAAAGAGTCGTATTTAAATAAAAAAAAATTCTCCAGTTCTAGCTTCTGTGGCGGTTGCTACGACCAATGGTTCCTGGGAGATGGTACCAGAGTGTATTGCTGGGCCGTCTAAAGAAACGCAATCTCTACACTTACGTAATGAAGGCAAACAGTCATCTGTACACCGACGTAATGGATGTTTCCATCTCTTGTCAGATTTTTCCATTTATGCCTTTAGTGGCAGACGGTTGATTATACTGAGGACACTGATTATTTCGCTGCACAAAAATATACTTTGTCTTACAATTTTAAATCATCTACAATTACATTAATAAATGAATAAACTGCATATTGCATTCTTCTTTTTTATACAGTCGAGTCTTAATGTTATATATCTTATGTTCTATATGAAATTTTGGAAAACTATCTTGCAAGCGATGATGTTCGGCAATGCTCTTTAGTTTAAGAACATACTGCAACTTATCCATATAACTGTTCCTGACAAATTCTGCTGACAAAACGAGAACTTTAAAAAAAAAAAAAAAGCAAACGTACGATGGTTGATGACCAAATTAACAAGACAATCGCTCCTCCAAAAATGTATCCTTAATGTATACGTCTCCTATTTATTATGTAATAACACAAATGAATCAGTCAATGCTAGATTTAACCTGTACCTAACTTGCACTATACATACAAAGTTTATTTTACAAACTAAGTAATAAACCTTTTTCCGTGTTTACTCGGTCCACACAACACCCATCAACTGATTAACAGCGGATAGAAAGCATCCAAATGTGTTCTACACATCTTAACAAGACAACACTCAAGGATTTATTTAGACTTGAGTAAAAGTAGATTTCTGTACTCTTTTTCCAGCACATTATTGTTTATGTTCATAAAAAATATTAAATGCTGGTGTGTAAATGTGTGTAAACAGCCTTGCATATAAATGTCCATTATTACGCAACCCTCCATATACATCCATTATCACACAACCATGCATATAAATATAATTATCACCATACCATGCATATAAACATCCATTATCACGCAATCATGCATATAAACATCCATTATCACACAACCATGCATATAAATATCAATTATCACTATACCATGCATATAAATATAATTATCACCATACCATGCATAATTCATTATCACACAACCATGCATATAAATATCCATTATCACATAACCATGCATATAAATATCCATTATCACACAACGATGCATATCAATATCCATTATCACACAATCATGCATATAAATATCTATTATCATAAACCATGCATATAAATATTCATTATCACATAGCTATGCATATAAATATCCATTAACACAAGGTCATACATATAAATATCCATTATCACACAACCATGCATGTAAATATTTATTATCACACAACCATGCATATAAATATCCATTATCACAAAACCATGCATATAAATATCCATTATCACACAGCCACGCATATAAATATCCATTATCACACAACCATGCATATAAATATCCAGCAGCAGAGAGGGTGAACAGACCATTTTGCTGGAGACCTTATTTACGAAAACTAAAGGTTCCTACAAAAATGAAAAATAAGGTCAATAACCTCAATCCGAATCCATTAACCGAGCACATTTCGTTGTTGCGGCCGCAATTATTGCCGTGACAGCGTCACGGAGACCGCGTTGACGAAATCTTGTGGGTTAGTTCGTTTTTGTTACTTGTTGTTTGACGTGTATTTTCCAAATTTTTATGCGACTCTTTTACGTCTAGGTCACGTGCGCCTGGTCTTCACCCTCTCTGTTGCTGTAATTAAACCATTATTATATCAATAATGATTGGTGAAGCTCACTCAGCTAGACTAGCTCGAGAGTGATTAGGATCAATGCGAAGATATCTTCCACTTCATAATGGTGTTAAACAACAATTACAGGCGCGTCAACAACAATTACAGACGCGTCAACAAACACAAGAAGAATTTGCAGAATCCGCAGAAGAATTATTTAAGCCGATTACAAAAACCACTAAAGGTATTCTTCCCGTCCTAGAGAAAACCGCTGAAGCAACTGGAAAAATAGCAGAGCGAACTAAGAAAACAAAAAAGATTTTGCGAGAACTTCCCGCTAAAATATCTGCGGCTCAGCCAACTCGAGAAATACTTGAATAAATTGACCAAGTTCGTGCTGAGATAGGTGATATAAAAGATCGTACACCAAAACCAGAACCAGAACCAAAGAAAAAAGCTAAAATAAATGATAAATTTACCGATGTTGGTATTAATTTCATTTAAAAAAATATTAAAAACGTGAATGAATTATCTGAGCTTGCCGTGGAAAGTTTTGATAATAAAAAAAAAAAAAAAAAATTATTAAAACCCAATTATGTTAATAAACCTGTAGATCGAGAAACTTGATACAAATGGATATTTCGCATATACTACGACGCTGATTGTGTTCGGACAGATGATACGAGGTATATTACATTTAGTGATGGAATAAACAACTATCTTGCACAATTACAACGACAACAACAACCTCCTCAACCACAACCATCACAACAACAACCTCCTCAACCACAACCACCAAAAATGATAAATATAGCAGATAAATTTACACCTGAGGGTATTGCCGCTATCAAGGATCCAGACCATGTAATAGATATTGCAGCATATGGATATGATAACAAAGAGAGATATGTAAAACCCGAATATACTAAGAGAATGAAGCGTGATAATTGGATTTTAGATATATATCTCCTCGCTAATAATATTAATCGGATCAAACGTAATGATGAAAAATTTGTAAAATTCAAACAGGAAGTAGAACAGAAAACAGAATCAGATACTGAGCCATTTCTTGAAAAAGAATTCTATGATGCCCCCAGTGTCACTGGGAAAGGTCTTGGTACAACGGGAAGTGGCCTTGTTAATTGTTCCGGTAACGTCCTTGCCGATGTTGATCGACTAGAAATTCTGATCGGAGGAAAACGAGCCGGTAATAATTCTCCAGAAATCATTAATGAAGCAGCTGCTCTTTGTCAATGATTATTTTTTAGGCTGTATCATGGACATTAATGTGCATCGGTCCCTCATTAATGAAATCACTGATGTTTATATATAATTATTATAATAAGATGATTATACACGCTGCTCAACGTGGACCAACTATGGTCAGGGTGATAAATTCGAGATTACCAGTATATAAAGCAATCTACGGGGATGGACTCGGCGATGTTGTTCAGGGCTTATTTTCGAGAATAGCCCCAAAGGCAATACCGATTGTAAAGCAACTGGGCATGAAAGCCATTGAAGTTATTCGTCAAAAAGGTATTGGTGCTGCCGGCGACGTTGCCAGTAAAGCATTCTCTGCAATCAAGGATAGACTAGCACGATTAGTACGACGAAAACCTCAGCCACCAGTAAAATTACCCAGCACTGGAGTGATGCCTGCAAATGTCAGTAAAATAATAAATCAAGCCGCAAATCAAAAACTAGAAGAGTTATCCGCCAGCACCAACGGTACTGACAAAGAAAAAAGCATAGCAGCAAGTCTGATGGCAGGAAGTGGTCTTCGTATTAGACGATGACCAATAACATAAATATGTTCAAACGCATATCTGATACCGCGTTTGACATGGATGCGCCAGTTCTCAAGGATGAGTCTGTGCGTGATTATCAATATTATTCTTATGACGCACGACAGCCAAATCAGCGTGGACGAATCGAATTACAGGTACAAGATACAAGTAGATATTTCTTACCCGCTGAAGCATTTATTGAAGTAGAAGGTGAAATTTTAAAAACAGATAATACAGCGTATGGAGATAATATTAGTGTTGGTTTTGTCAATAATGGCATCATGGCGTTGTTTGACAGCGCTACGTATATGATTGACGGAAGAAATATTGAATCGATTCAAAAAGATGTTGACGTTGCCACGACGATACTTGGCCTTGCAAGATACAGCGACGATTATTCAAGATTCAATGATGTTTACCAAGGACAATTCTGACCATCCTAATAATGACCAGCATGACATAAGACGACCAAGAAACCATGCCGGTAACGCCGACGCTGACGTTGCCCCGGTGGTTCATGGTGCCAATGCAGATTTCAACTTGGGATTTACATTACGTCGATCTATGTTGCAGGGTGGAGAAAGGAGATTTTCATGCGTGATTCTACTATCACATATTTTTGGATTTTGCAGAAATGTCAGAAAGGTTATTTTCGGGGCCAAACATACAGTTGTACTTGTACGAAAAGCCACAGACGATGATGCAATCTGGCGACCTGTTGGTGATGCTGGTAAAGTAATACTAACAAAACTTTCATTGTGGATGCCAGTAAAATGACTCCAACGATACCCGAAGAAGATCGGTTACTCGCTTTCATGGGCAGCGGCGGCAAGTCGATGCTATCATGGTTAACAACAATCACAGATGCTGTTCAAAGTGCAATTAATGGTTTATTTACATGGCAGATAGCATCACAACAAGGTATCTCTGCGCCACGACATATATTCGTTGCGCTTCAAGATGCTGCACGAGTAAATGATCAAACGCGTAGTATAATGATATTTGACAAACTCGGTGTTTCTGAGGTTTCATTGAGGATAAAGGGACATCAAGAACCATCAGAGGATATTTTGTTGAATTTCGAGCAAAATCATGTGGCGCGTGCATATCATCGATTGATGTCGTTTATGAGGCGTGATCAAAATGCTGATACTGGTTTACAAATATCACAGCTAGAGTTTACAAATTTATATCCGATTTATTATTTTTCGCTGTAACATTTGGATTTGTTTAGACAGTCCGTTGTTGACATACACTTTCGAGCTCGTGTTACAAGAGGAGCTATTGCTAATTACAGAGCAATCGCCGTCATACTCAGCGATAAGACGATGCTACTTGAAGGTGTTGGTGGACGAATGAAGGTCGTTGATGCCCCAGTAGAAAATATGCAAGCGTTAATTTAGAAGTCAGAAATATATCATAAATGTCATATCATCATGTTAGTGTCAATCTAACTGCTGGTCAGATTAAAAAACTGCAGTCGGCATCAGCGAAAAAATGTGGAGTAAAAATATCACTAGCGCTAGAACAAATCGCAGGTTGTCCGAATAAACTATCGCCGACAGAACGCCAGCTCAAGCATTTCAATGAAGCCAAACAATCAAAGAAAGGTACACGCGTAAATCTTTCTGCGGGTGCCATTAGCGACATCGCCAAGACGGGTGGTATATTTCCACTTCTTGCAGCTATTCCAGGAATAATAGCCGCTGCAGCCCCAGCTGTTGAAAAAGCAGATGCGTTAGGTGCAATTGGAACAGCTGCTGGAATGGCATTAAAGAAAGCAACAGGAAAAGGAATCAAAAAGAGGAAAGGGTCTGAGACTTCCAGGAACTCGGCCGAACATGGTTCGGGGAGCGGGATTAAGGATTCCAGGGACTCGTTGATTTTCCCGTTGTCCAATTTTGATTTACTCGATGCTGCTAAGCAACTAAACATCAAAAATTTCAGAGGTGTTTTTATGTGTGATCAATTACCACACAGACTAAACTCGATTGAAATCGGGTATCATTAATCTCGATAAAAACTCTGGTCCAGGTACTCATTGGGTTGCGTACGCGATCGATCCACGTGGTATTATTTATTTCGATTCGTATGGGTTGGCGCCACCAAAAGAATTTTTAAAATATATCGACAGACTTCAAAATATTCCAATCTGGTATTCAACGCTACCAACACAAAAAATAACCGACCCGCCGATATGTGGCCGTGAAGCACTGGCGGTACTTGATGCTGTATCAAGATAAAAAAAACCCACCTCATAAAATTGTACACGCGTACACTAGTGCACGCGCGAGTTTTGTTTTAAATAATCGCTAATCATATAATGGTTGATATTTACGGAAGATCTTCTACTACTGCTTACACTGGCAAGAAGAAAGAAGATATTGATTTATCAAAATACGCGACTAAAGGTGAACTTGCTGACGTCATGAATCTTTCTGGAGTTGACCGAGATGAAGTTGTTATTTTTCAGGATAAATTCGGTGTTTTAAAGACGAGTAATATTAAGTGGATCGATATAATTCGTAGAGTTCTTGGTGCTACCACAGACAATATTCCAGTATTTACTGACGGCGGCAGAATCAGAGACTCAAATGTATCAATCGCAACTATCAGAGATGAAATTAAAAAAAGTGTTGCTGATCGTTTAAAATCCACCGGTGATACAATGATAGGTGACCTCAACATGAATGGAAATAAAATCGTTGCTTTAAGAGAACCAACAGGTGATGAAGATGCCGCAACAAAGAAATATGTGGATGATAAAAATACTCCTACCGATGATAAATTAAATACACTACGAGCCGAGTATGACGTTCATGTAAATATGTTTTTTAATACTCGTAAAAATTTTCAAAAACTTAATAAAACCGCTGCAGATTTCTTTGGAAGTCCACCAACCGTTGACATAAAACTCACTGATATTAACGCGAGACTCAACGATATTATCGGTGGAATTCCTGATATCGTTGAAAAAACTAATCTGATTAAAATTCCTCACGGCGAACAGATCGCTAATGTGGTATATACAGTATCATCAGGATCATCAACGTGGACACCGCAAAATAACTCTATCAAACATACCGCACAAGCAACCGGTGTGTAGAGGCTGTCCGTATTTAGTGGTGCAAAATTTAGGATATTTACTACATTTTCAACCGATAATTTTTCTGGAACCGTGTCTATTATATTAAATAAAGATAACAAAGAAATATTTATACTGGACCCATCTGATAAAAAAAAAATAACCATAGCGTCTTACTGGTGGTGTCTGGAATTTGTCATCGAAACACCTCATTTAAGTACTTGAAAAAAAATATAATGATAGACGTTCAGCGATATAGATACAATCAAGTATGTGCGTGGCAAACTAAACTAAAAATATCATCGACGATTATACAATAAAAGTGAAAAAATATCGAAGATGCGTGGTTGTCGTTGACATAGTTGTCTATTCAGTTTCTGCGCTCATTGCTGGAACTGGTGTAATATTATCAACAATAACAATGACTGCGCCTGTAGTTGTAACGATTATCATTTCATCCGCAACAACTATCGCGGGTATTTTTAATATTATTGCAAAGAAGATAGATACATGCACGAACACAAAATTACATGATTATGTGGTAAAACTGCACGCGGCAACAACAGCATATTCCAAACTATCATCGTTGATTTCGTCGTCGTTCAAAGATGGCAGAATATCCGATGAAGAATTCAGCACGATGGTAAAAATCTACAATGAAATATTTGACGAAAGTATTGAAGAAATCAGGGATTTAGAATAATAATAGTATAATAATGACAACGTCGCTGGCTGAGTCCGTGACTATGTCACGGGTAGATCGTCACTAATACTGCTCCGGTAAGAACTACAATGATATCAGCGAGTTCAACTAATCCTGAATTTAATATTACCTTTCCGACCGCAATTCCAGCAAAAGAAATTGCATTAGCGCAATTACGAGTTTATTATAGTTGGCCAAATATTAGATCAAAATCATTCGGTGGACTAAACCAAATAATTCATTAGTATTTGCAAATAAAAACAAACCCGATGGAACTCCTGATTGGCAAGTAGTCAGCATTCCAACGGGCAATTATCAAATAGAACAGATCAATGAAGAATTCCAGCGCAGAATTAAATCCATTACAGGCAAAGAATCAAAAATAGCTATTTACTGTTCATGAGCCAACGCTGTCATCCGCGATAGGAATATATTCTCCAGATTACGCCGTGGACATATATCAATCTTCAATCAGATCAGTATTAGAATGGCCAGAAATCCCACCGGTTTATTCTGGTCCACCAGAGCCACGACGAGATGAGTTTTTGACAACCGAAAAAAAATTCATAAAATTACCCGAATACAGAAAAATAGCATACTGGGAATATTTTATTAACTGGCAAAAATATTCAATAGATAATGTTCAATTACTGAATATCGCTGATGCAGCAATGCGTGATCAATCAACACTACATATGAATAGCGATATGGACGATGAATTTAATCGTGTTGTTGCTGATGTTAAAAATTTAGTTATCGTTTAAACACAACATTACAGCGATGATGTAAAAAACAATATCGTTGATATAATTAAGCATTTAAATGCAGTATTTGATGATTACAATGAATTCAAAAATAAAATAAACCAGCTCAGAGAAATCTACAGAAAAAAGTTTAGTGAAAGAGTCTCCGCCGTCCATGAACCAGCAGAATTAATAATTCCCAAATTCGAGTTTGATTTCCGCGCTTATTTTCCAAAAATCCTTGAATCGTGGAGAAAAATAGGCCCACCACCACATATTCTCAAATACAATAATAATCCATCCAACGAAGGTCGTCACATTTCGCCGGGCATCGTCAATATCACATCAACGATCGCAGTTAATCTAGTATGTGATGTCATTGATGTAGTTATCAAGTTGACGCTGAAAAATCCAATCAAGCCCAACAAGGATACATTCTGTATTCGTTTACGCCTCAAGTACCACCAGGGTATTTAATTGTATCAGAACCAATCAACGTTGTTTATCTAAATTGTCATAGTCCACTCTTATCGCGGATACATTTCAAACTTACTGACCAGACTGGACACTTGTTGGACCTTAGGTCAGAGACGTTAAATATAAATCTGTATGTGCGTTCGTAGAAAACACCAAGCAAAACAAAATCTATCAATGAATTTTTTTTTTTACCCATGATTTTATCCTTGACAATGTCAAGGGGTCAGAAATGAATTATCCCTCTTGTTTAGCTGGTACCACGTTACAGGTGACACTATTGGTTTCGTTGTCAACGTCACTACGGTTACTTTCACCATCAGTGCTATTACTTGTCGCTATCTTTCGCCAATGACATCTTTCGTCATCGACATAATATCTCTCAATTGTTTTATACGAGCGTGTACAAGTCTTTTTGTTTCTTATTCGTGAGATAATTCTGACCTGACCTTTTCGATTGAACATGAAAGGGGAACAAATAATTTCACCTGCGTATCTGTAATTGCTGCCAGCGACTGTAACATCGCCTGTTGGATTACCTTTATGAATCTATAATCGGAGGATAACGTATATCTATTTTCGGATTTCCGAGATTGTAATGATTCAAAATCACGCATAATTTTTTTCAGGATCAAGTTCATCAGATATTTTTATACGTCATGTTGTAATTGCATAATAGCAACAATAATAACATTAATATTTTCATGATTCATTATATAATAAATATTTGTTTAAATAAAAAATATTTCTGAATGAAAAAAAAATATATTTCTGAATTCTGAATGAAAATTAATATAAATATATTTCTGAACGAAAATAAATATAAATATTATTTCTGAATAAATTAATATATTTTATATTAAAAATATTTGACAAAATAAACAGCAGCGGTGACGATCGGTCTACCATTTCGAGGGTCCCTTCATTGCCAGTAAAGCCTTTACTATGAAGTCCTAAGAGTCCTATCATTGATTCTTTGATCATTGATTCTTTGATCAATGTAGCACTCTTCATTGATTAAGGTCTCTCTTATGACCCACAGGCACCCCATGAGGCTTTTTCGTCCGGCGAACATTCTTTCTGAATGTGTTTGTGTAGGCACCCTTCAAGGTTACGAGCTCACATCACCCTACTATTTATTTTAGGGGCGCCAGCGCATAGGCACACACCCCAGCGAATTCCTAATGTGCGAAACGAAATATTAGAAATTCAGAGGGCTGTCTAGGCATATCGATTTCATGTAAACCCCCCACCCCCAAATCAAACCCCGGGGTAAGTGCAAAACGGCACTCACCACGTTGTTTGACGTGGCGAGGGGTACATGAAATCTCTTGGGGCTGGCACCCCTAATTATTAAGAAAAATGGGAAATTAATCGTCTCCATCGACAATGTCAGTCATGGGTTTCGAACTCAAGACCTCTAGTATGAGAGCCAGACGCGCTAACCACTACACTATGAGCTTCGGTTATAAGTATATGTTTCAAAAATAATTATACAGTTACCTAGCAGGAAATTCCCCTTGACCGAGTCAAGGGTGATAAGTATATACTACTAGATTCTGTGATAAACAGATTCTGAATAAAATATAAAATAAATCACGAAAATCTGCAATTTTACACATTTTAGCCATTTCTTACCTGGTTGAAAATACTGTATTATCAACCATTGATTTCATCAAGGCAGAACAATCTAGCAATAATGCATGGATCGATATCATTCCAGTTCTATCCGCATGCTACAGTCTAAACAAAAAAAAAAATCGATAATGACTATATCGCACACACGGCTTATGTAAAATCTGAAAAATCTACTGTAGCGCGTTTCGTTGTGATTTTATCACCGTGAGATCATCACGGAATTCAGACTTTTGTGCTTGATCATGTGAAATGCGCAGATTTCTCAGACTTCAGTATTTGAGGGATTAGATATATATTGCTGAATTCAAATGTGTGGTCATGTACGCAATACAGCAGAGACAACTGCGCACTTACTCTATCATCGAGGACAATGTTACTGGGACAGATTTATCTCCCTTCATTGTGCATACCGAAATTTGATCTTTTGTTCGAATTTCTTCGAAAATGCTGATTTGGTTATTTTTTGTGCAACACGTTGTATTGAAGCACGGCAAATGTCAAAATATTTACCAGCTGCGTTTACAGAATCAAAAATTCTCTCTTCACCAGTCTCTACATTTGTAGATTTAATAGTTCTCTTTCCAAACATTTTACATCTCCCAGTATTTCCACATGCAGTATTCTGACTCTGTGTAACAATTTGTAAATTTCCTAAAGAATTAATGATTTCATTGCTGTTAATATGATTGATAACAAGTCCGTCTTCAATGACCCCATGAAAACATTCAAATACGAACCTATGTGAATGATATCTTTCTTTTTCAGCACTAAATCTGAGATAACCAGCATTATCAGCTTTTCCAACTGGTTTTTTTAATCTACAGTTTCTGATGACACCATCAAGAGACGCTTCATAATTTTTAAGTATTGGATGTTTCACAAATTCATTTTGCTCTATTTATATAGCAATATTATTTGTCTAAATGATTATTTTGAAAATCTGGCCAGATAGTCTTCATTATTAAATTTCTTATCATAATATCGTTTCAACTCTCTATATCTTTTACCACCACACTGTATGCACAACTGGGTTTCTCCTCTGACCCCAACACCACAACGTAAACACGGTTTCGGTCCCAGACTCCCTCTGCAAAAGCTTCGCATGTGGATACCAAAGAATTTATTTACGGATGATTTATTACAAGGAAGAGAAAATCCTATCATTAACCTCTTGCATTTGTTCTTTGCTTGTATCATTATATATATATATATATATATATATATATATATATATATATATATATATATATATATATATATATATATATATATATATATATATATATATATATATAATTAAAGTTTAATTAAACATATATTTGCCTTAATTATAGCATGGAGGAATTTGAGAGATTATCCGTAATTGAACCTTCTAGAGCAAGATTCGATCTTGGCAAACTACCAAAATCTAAATTTAGTTTTTCGATGCAACATCTAGCTTTGATAAATAGGGATATAACTGATCGTATCCGTGAAGCCAAGAAAGAATTTCGCAACGATGGTGCAGCTCATACTTGGTCAACATTCAAAATCATGAATGATACCAAAGGTATTGCTGATACTAGAATGAATGACAAACGAGGAAGAAATATTATCAACTATCTCGACAATCAGCGATATTTTATTCTGATAAAATTTATTGTGCAGACAGACGATGACATTTGGATTATCCGTGACAAACGTGACCCTGTACGACTTCATACTGGAAATAATACTGTTATATTAAATAAAAAATCCAAACCAGGAACATTGACTGGTATTGATAAAGCGTATTGTGAACGAGTATATCCTGTAACTGCAGTTGTTTATGCAATATATCGTTAAATGATAAACCTAGCGTTAATAATCTCAAACCAATGAAATTGTCCTTGACAGGGTCAAGACTAAATTGCGTAGCGGAGCGAGTTATAGAACATTTCTCAAAAGCAATACGCAGAAACGGTTTAACAGATCTAAGACGTAAAAAAATAAATAATTGGGCAGAAACAGTTAAAGATACCGGAGCATCTATCAGCGACGTTGCTAAGCTAGAAAAGAAATTAAAATTCGCAATAACAATGAAGACATTAACCGGAGAGATTTTGTATGCGTCGAAATATACATCAAGAGGAGCTCCAATAACGATCATTGATCATAACGCACACACATGGACATCCACGGTAACAATATTTCCACGAGATAGAACAGTTAAATTTTACAGCGATTATATATTCGACGCTATCAACGATATTAGTAAGAGTGACCCTGTGTCCGTGTGGTTATTTCGAAGTTCAGAATCCGTAAACTACGATTAGTTTGTATGACCTAGCGGTGACATTTATCGTGCAGAATCACTCCACGAAGAAATGAAAAATATTGCTTGGAAATATACCCCTGACAATGTCAAGGTTGAACAATTACTAAATAATTGTTTCACCGTTCCATCGGTTGCTGCCCACGCTGCTCAGGAGAAAAATTCATGGAAACCGACACGATTGGAATTTCTCGTTGATGTCCAGCGCAGTTGTATCGAATATGGACACGGTGGATTATGGAATACTAAATACGATTATAAAGATATTATATCAGTTGATACAGTAGCGTGTTAGCGTGGAAGTTTTCTTGGATACGGAGAATGTTCTGAATACTTTAAAAGATTCGGACATCCCACAAACGAGATGACCAGAGTTGCGATAAACGGACTCTTACCAAATTTTGACTTAACTGGATTTGCCTGTATAGAGTCATTTGAGTTTGCGGAAAATCTGCATCCGATTATTTATGTTTGGTTTGGAAGACATTTCTCAGTAAAATATTGGGCTCCAATAGTACTATTACGATATATGCTTGATACTGAAATTTTAGTGTCGTTGAACGTAAACGAAGCCATTATATCGTATCGTCCGCAGAAACAAGTTTGGTTACCACAGCAAAAGAAATATTCCCTGACAGAGTCAGGTGATGAAAATCATGATATGATTGATTATGAAAATAAAATTGCAAAAGATCTTGGTAGGAAAAATAATCAGTAAGTTTACTCAAAGAGGATCATATGACCATAAACGAATGTGTACAAGATTAATTATGGATGATGCTGAACTCGATTTTATTATTGCTGATACAACGGGAAAAAACACATTTGTGAGTCGGAGTAATGCTTATTTATCAGACGGGTCTAAATTAGGTACAATCGTGAGCTATATTGATGGTGAGTCACCGCAATTCACTCGTTTAAGATCTTCTATGCTCGCTTACGTTTCGGTAAATTTATTATCGATGATAAACAGATTCCCTCGTTACGCGGTCAGAGTTGCCACGGATTCATTTTATATAAATAAAGCGTATACAGATTTGCTAAAACCGCTACTCGGCAATGACGAATGGGGATCATGGAGAATAAAACAGGAAAATATACTTGACTATTCCGAATCTGCAGACGTTAAAATCAAGGAAATATATTACAGCAATGACAATCAAATATTAAAATCAACAGCACCATCTGTGTTTGATCCTGTGGCCAGACATAAAACCGTTTATCTCAATGGGCCTGGAGGTTCTGGAAAAACAACACGTGCCATTGAATTATTTCGGCAGAGTTCAGATATGATTGTGCTGACACCTACACACAGACTAGCCAGAGAAATGAATGAACGAGGAGTAAAATCTCAAACTTATCATGGTTTTTTCAGATGGTGCGGAGACACATGGACACCTGAGTGAATGGGTGAAAAATGTATACCCCGGATTATCATCTGGGATGAAATTTGTACTGTGTCTTTAGAAACATTAAAAATATTTCTTGATTGGTTACTGACAAACAATACTGCTGTGATAATGTGTGGTGATCATGGTCAACCGCAACCTTTTGTTGGGCAGTCTCCACACGAGTGGTTAAAAACGTTTGTGGATTACTATGAGGAGAATACTGACAATCATAGAGCTATTGATGAACCCTTGAGAGAATTTAAAAGATTAATCAGACTACAGCCAGATAAAATACAATGCGGTATAATGCGTGAAATAATTCCGGAAACTCCTGTGAATGAATTTTGGAATTTATGGAGACCAAATGATTTAATAGTTGCAAGTAGGAAGATAGTTCATGATGAATTGCAAAAGAAATTATTTTTGTTACATAAAGAAAAATTTTCAAATCTACCTGTACCATTGTGTTATCGCCCAGCAGATACTCGACTGCAGAATATTGAAGTTGAAATTCCAGGAACAAATGAAAAACAAAATCTTGTATTAAATTATATTGTTTTGGTTGTTGTTGAGGGCGCGTTGAGCATGGATAAATCGCCGTGGATATTAGGATATGCTATAATGATTCATTCGTCACAAGGATTAACTATTACTGATACAAATATCTGGATTGTCGATGATAGAATCGAATGGTCAAATTTAGTTTATCTTGCAGTGTCTCGAGTCAGAAGAATATCTCAACTACACAGGGTTATTATGAATTTTGCAGAAAATAATAATCAAACTGCTAGCAATGGCGTATTAAGAAAAAACTATCTGGTTATAAACAGTGTGACAAAAAAAAAAAAAATAATCGCGACTTTGATATCGACACTGAATTTATTATAACACTAAAACAACGACAGAATAATCATTGTGCAAGTTGTAACTGTAATATGCTATGGGAATACTCGAATAATAATCCAAGACAGTTCACCGTAGACAGAATTAATAGTAGTCTTGGTCACACACGCGAAAATGTGATGCTGACCTGTCTTGAATGTAATCGACGTAGGGGTGCCAGTTTACAAAAGTGAACGCGGTGGTAATTGTGTGTCTTCAGGAATTACTTGTAATTGTTCACGTACAAATCCATGCTGAGGAGCAGTTGAATCTAGTCTGTAGATGGCGGGTCTACCAATGGATCTAACCACGCTAGAAATTTTATCTGTAGTCACACTCCAGATAGGATCAGTTGCTCTTTTTTTACCCCTTCAAGTTCACCAGGTTCATATAAATACCTCACAGTTATATTACCCATATTAACCAGTACTGGTTGAGAAAAAGAATCGTGTCGTTGTATTGGTATATGTTTCTTTGTAATCGCATTAATTGGTTTCATAGAAATTGAACGAGTAATTTCAATATTTTACGCAGCTATCACACTTGGTAATCTTGCAACCCATTCATGAGATCTCTTGTCTTTTTGAATTATTTCCTTCGCATACTGATATCCAAATAACCGCTCAGCGAGTGTTCGATTAAATCGTTCAACTATTGCCTGATCACGATGAATTGCGGTGTGTCCTCGTCTGATTTTGATATTATGTTTTTTCATCAAAGATGATAGTGTACCAAGAAATTCTTTGCCAAGATCAACTTGTAGCAACTGTGGCCATCGCAAAGGTCCTCGTTGATAAATTCGTTCAAACGCAGATGCAACTTAATATACTGTTTTAGTTGATAATGGTTCTGCTTCTTTATATCTACTTGCAACACCAACGACAGTTAACACGTATTTGTATGTGCATGATTGACGTCCACGTGTTTTAATAGTATCGTGTGGTAAAAACAAAATATTGCTTGATGAACCTCATTGGGAGCACTGACATCAAAATGTGCATACTGAATTTTTTTAGGTGGACGTAGATAGATTTACCATATTGCCTGTCGTGCTAACCACGCTGCTGCAACAACACATGAGACTTTTGCTGCTTCAGCAAGTTTACTAATTGCTGCTCTGCCTCTCCAATATCCTTTTGGGCTATAATAAACAGATTCCATTATAATAGTTATATAATTAATTACCAGCCCCTAGCATTAGTTTACCCTTCATAGCAGATTTCACTAGAAAACTAGCAAGTTTTTCTCTGAGAGATTTATCAGGTATAGAATTTAACGCATGAATCAACTTCACATCTGTGAGATGCCGTTGTTGTAAATCCTTGCTGTTATACGCGACATCATGAACATGACACGCTTGATCAATTGCGTTTATTGGATACTCTCCTGGTCTTGATTGATCTCGTTCATCAAGTCGGATATCAAGTTGAGTTCCAGGACCAAAATAATTGTATCCAGGTAAATGTTTTTCTCCGGGATACTTCGCCCACGGATCCCCTGTTAATTTTCCCAACAAAGCAGCGATATCACCACCTGTTTTCGTAGACTTATCCGTGATTTTATCACGGAAGATAAATCTGTATTTGTTTGTACCACAAATTTCACACTTGCCTGTTAGTGCGTGTTTATTATTTTTTTTTATTATTGTTGTTAATCCACTGGTCCCACCAATGGTGGGGGTGGGTGCCTTGCATCGAACACAATATAGATTCATATTATTTATTATTATGGATATAACTGACTTCTCAGCGACACGAAACCAAGAGCCAGTCAAACATCACCCAGTGCTACTGAATTCTATCAGGATGATAATAATTGGGCCATCTGGAAGTGGTAAGACGCAATTATTGCTTAATCTGATAATGAGATGGCTCAAGTGGGATAAGTTATATTTAGTGGCACCATCTGTAGATGATCAACAAATGCTATGAAGTACTTAAAGATTTTAATGAAAATGCAAAGTCCTTGACAAGGCAAGGGGATGAAGATGGTAATGATATTATTGATTTTATTACCAGTATTGATGAAGCACCATCTGTAGATGACCTTGATGGACTTATTAATAATTTTGTAGTGTACGATGATATTATGCTGGACAAACAATCAAATCCAGCTCAGATATTTTCTCGAGGTAGACAAAAACACAGACGTGATTTATGTTACTCAAAGATATACGCAAATACTTAAAGTAATCAGAGACAACTGCAATATTTTAGCTGTATTTAATGGAGTTGATAATCATTCGCTGCAAAATATTTATTATACTTGGTGTTCAGGGGACATGGATATGATTAAGTTCAAAAACTTTTTTTCAAAAGCACAAGCTACCCCGTTTGGTTTTATAACAATAAATTTACATGATCCTAGGTCGAGATATCATAATGGATTTGATAAAATATTTGGTTACCGGTAATTACAGCAGCAGAGAGGGTGAGACCATGCGTACCTGACCTAGACATAAAAGAGTTGCATAAAAATTTGGAAAATACACTTCAAACAACGAGTAACAAAAACGAACTAACCCACAAGATTTCATTAACGCGGTCTCCGTGATGCTGTCATGGCAATAGTGAAATATGCTCGGTTAACAGATTCGGTTTGACGTTATTGACTTTATTTTTCATTTTTGTAGGAACCTTTAGTTTTCATAAATAAGGTCTCTATGAAAAGTGGTCTGTTCACCCTCTCTGCTACTACAATATATAGAAATTGACCATGTTTGTGTGTACAAGTCTGTTTTGGATTTTTTTTATCTAGAATAACTTGAGAAATGTATTATGGAGTTTCAAGAAAATTGATTGAAGATGAGATAAAGAGGAAATTATTAGATTCTGGACCTATTTAACTCACCTGGCATTAGAGCAAGGGAGCTTATGGTATGGCACTGCATCCATCGTTCATCGTGTATTGTCAGTTGTCAATAGTCCAACTATTAGTAATTGCATGTTAACAGTGTGAGTCCATATTTCTGATCCAGTTTGGATCAAATGTGGAAAATCAGTTTATATCTTCAAAATCTTGAGAGTTTGAAAATGAGTGAAATCCAGGCAAATTAATGAGATGATTTTGCATCTTATTGGCTTACCATGTAACAACTCTAAAAGTCATATTTCTGATCTGATTTTGATCAAATTTGGAACATATGCTTATATCATTAAGATCTTAGATGAGTTCATTAATGTGCAATCCATGCATACAAATGAGGTGAATTTATATCTGATTGGCTTAGTTTTGTTACCACTCTGAAGGCTGCATTTCTCATCCAGTTTTGAAATATGGAATATGTGCTTTTACTTTAAGCTGGACCATGAATTACTGGATTTTCCAAGTGAATTAAATGTGATAATTCAGTGGAGTGAAACACAATAAATATTTTCACTGCTAACATTATAACCAAGAAATTTAAAATTTAGATGCTTGCGTGGTGTAGTGGTAAGATGGCCGCCTTGCATGCAGACAAACCAAGTTCCAATCTAGTAATGTCCATATAAATTTTTCTTCAATTTTTATTTTAATTTGCTGCTTTGTCTTGAATTAAGAAGGAGAATTATGTTGCTACTGGTCAGATATATGTAACAACATAAATGATAAACCACTGACATTATTGTGAGGAATACAGTAAGAAATCTGCTATCAATCTATTCAACATATTGCTAGCCAATATGTTTGAGCATAAAATAAAAAAAAAATAATTTGCTCAGAGTGAATAATAGATATATTTCATCTCTTGGGTGAAAATTTCAAGTATTTTCACTCATGGCTTTGTGAATTGTGAAAATACTGCGTTTTTCACAACTTGATGAAATATGTTATTCACATTATTATTTATCATTAAGATCTAGGACAAGTTCAGTAATGAGTGAGATCCATGCATATTAATTAGATAATCTTGACTGACTCATCTTGTTACCACTTTGGAGGCAATATTTTTATCTGATTTTGATCAGACTTTGAATACTTGCTTGTAATATGTCAGACAAATCTGATAATGATCGAGATCCACTCAAATTAATGAAGTGATTTTCATCTGATTGGCTGACCTTGTTACCATTCAGAAGGCCATAGAACTATATTTCTTATCCTATTTATTTAAAACTTTGTCAATGGATCAACATCATCAAGATCTTTCATGACTTCGATTATAAGCAAGTGACTATGCCTTAAAAAAGAATTTTTATCATGATATAATAAAGTATGTAAAATCAACACAATACTGTATATGGGAGAAAGATTACATAGATTGTGTTCTTACAATTATACATAAGCCTGCCTAGTGAAATGATCATCTGTTATGTAAACATTGGCCCACTTGAATCCTTTGTTTTAACTATATAAGGAGTATTGCCTTGAATATGGTCACAATAGTAACTATAGTATACAATTGGCAGGACAATTGACTTGCCTCTACTAAAAATTAAATATTCCACCACTTTTGTGTAAATGGTTTATGAATGAGGAAGTATAGGCAGGCAAGTAGTTTTCAGCCTCTTCGTATGACTTCTTTGATAGCTTTACTCACCCATGAAAATGACCAACTATGCCATTCTACAGTTGTCTTATGGTGATGTTAGCTTGCTTACTGAATGAAGAATTCCATGAAAGTATCTGAAATCCTAACAACTATTTGTTGATGTCATGATGATCAGAGTTTTTTGTGATAATTAATCTTATCGATCTTGATTCACATTGATAATCAGGTGTCAAGTTTCACTGATTAATCCCTATGCCAAGCAGTTACATAGGCCAACCAGCGAATCATATTCTCATTTTGGATCTGAGACTAACATTTAAGAGAACTGGTAATCCCATTATACTCAAAAGTATCACCTGTTCCCAGTTGATATGCAAATAAGGTTGCTAGTGGGCTATTTAACAACAGAGAGCAAAGGAACAGCAAGGACAATTATGTCCTTAGGTCTTAAATGGGTTTTAGTTAGCTGTAATGGTGTTCTGGTGAAAGAGACTAATGCAGGTTTATTATTCCCTTTCTAAAGTAACATCTTAAATTTGACTTAAATTTACAAAAAAAGAAAATAACACATTTTCCCCTCCATTCTGATATATTTTTTTAAATAATTTGATTGGTAGAAACCATGATATATTGAATGAAAGGATGCCTTAATTCTACTCACATTCTGATCAACATTTTTTAAGATGCAGTTAGTATATTTGTTTTTGCTTTTATGAATGGCAGCCATATTTGATGGCAGAAGAAAATCTTTTGTTAAAATTTTAAAGGCATTCAAGCCAGAACATTTCTGTCAAATTTCTGTCAAAATGCTTTCTGTAAATTTAGTCTAATTCTCTTTAGTTGAAAGTCATTTTTACCAGAATGCTTTCTGTCATATTTGGTCAATTTCTGCATAGTTTCAGAAAAAGTCTTTTAGCGTTTTGTATATTTTTAGTAATGGCAGCCATATTTGCTAGTGGATAGGCATCATTTGGACAGATTTGAAGCCCAGTATGCCATGATGATTTCTGTTCAGTTTGGTAAATTTTCGAGTAGTGTATGAGAAGTTGTTAGGTTTTTCTACTTTTAGTAAAAGCATCCATATTAGATAGCAAAATGGCATCATATGTACAAAATCATAAACCATCCATGCCAGGATGCTTTGTGCCAAATTTGGTAAAATTCTGTTATAAAGCAGTTCTTAGAAGAAATCATTTAAAAGTTTTTTGTCTATTTTTAGTAATGGCAGATTGGCATCATTTGAACAAATGTAAAAGATCTTCATGCCAGGATGCTTTGTTGTTTCTATATTTAGTAATGGTATTCATATTTGATGGTGCATCAACATCATTTGAAGAAATTTAAAGACCTTTATTCCAAGATGCTATCAAATTTGATCAAATTATGTTAAAGTGGTTTAAAGGTTTGTCTATTTTTTTTGTAGCAGTGGCCATATTTGATGGCAAAACCAGCATCATGTGAATAAATATGAAATAGCTTCATGGCAGGATGCTTTATTTCAAATTGGTCAAATTCTGTTTTATCTCTCTTTGAGAAGATGCAAATAGCAAATCATGAATGGACAGTGCACAGTTGATGAAGGATCATACCAAAAGTTCGCTTTGACTAATGGCCAGGTGAACATAAAGCTGGCATGGTCTGCATATTGAGCCTGTCACTGAATTAGATTCCAAATCAGATGAGGATGGGGTAAAATTGTATTGAAAAAACGAAAGAGGAAAATAAAACTTTAACACTGAGATTAATCGAGGGTGTGGACATATACATGGATGGACATGCACACAACAAATGAATAAATACATAAAAGAACTGGCAAACTGCAATACCCTCTTGCAAGGGATACACATGCCTGACAACCTTTTTTGGAGACTCAGAAATTGCACTGTGTTGTCCCAAAGATAATTGGTGCATGTGACTTAAATAGAGTTGTACAACTGCGAATTATCTATTTATATAAGCCTATAGAAAAACAAATGAAAATTCATTTTGAATAACACAGAATAAATCTTTTCTCTAAAACATACAAAAGATAATTTAAAGACTATATCTTTGTCTTATATAATCACCAAAAATGTGTATGTACACTTGTTCAGGTACACTTGTTCACATTCTCACAAAGATTAAGTAAAACAATACACAATGTTTGCATCTTTATAATTCTCTGGATAGTGGAACTGTACAGTATTTAACTTGTATTTTCTGAATGTGCTGCTTTCGATAGTTCATTGGAGGGTTCGAAGGTGAGGCAAGCATCATTAGTGTTCATCTTTACACTCATTAGAGATATTACTGTTGTTCAGACTTCACTCTGCTTCTAACTTCACCTTCCAACTGCTGTTATAAAGATGGCAGAAATATTCTCATTCAAGGCATTGAAGTGTAATAACTTGTTTTTTTTAACATCTATGATTTACTCAAGTTCAAATGAATTTGGTTCTTACACTTTGTGTACTTTACATGCACCTAGGCAAATTAGCACAATGTTCAAAAGACAATCAAACACAAAATCACAGTAGCTATTTCAGAAAAGTTTAGTAATCTGAAAAATGGTGCTGGTTTGACAGCGTGCACTTTTCAGTCACCTCTGTGACAACTCTTTAAATTGCCCAGTGGTGGTTACAGTAATAGTTTCCCATGAGCACTGAGAGTGAAGGTATGAGAATCACAGCTGTAACAGGTTGTGATATATTGTAAATATTAAGATATATATATATATATATATATATATATATATATATATATATATATATATATATATATATATATATATATATATATATATATATATAAATCTCATATTTATTTGAAATCATGCTTTTATAAATATGATTTTTTTTTAAAAGTAATTTTCAATGACATACTGTATTTTGGCAGGTATTTACTTCCACCCACTCACGGAGAGTGTCTAAGTATGAATTACTGGATATAGAGAGAAAAAAAACAAATAAGCTCAAATGCATCTTAAGTTTTATTTTAATTTCATCAAGAGGTAGGATACGAGAAAAAACTTAAGACAGCAGGTATCTTTTACAACATTAGACTAATTTACCTTTTAGTCATATGACTGCCAGTTGTAACAAAAACAACAACACACATCATGTACATACAACTTAATTACATGTACTCTTGCCTTGATACAAAATGCTTTGCAAAGAAATAAGTAATAGTTTAACCAAAATATTACTTCCTGAAGCTTGAATACATCTAAACACATGCAGTGAAGACTGGGTCTAATTTTCAAGAATATTTTAAGCATCCAAAATTAACTTCTGATAAAAGTCTTTGAAAATATCACTACAAACATTGTATTTTACAGATGACCTAATTTCATTCCCATACAAACTTCAGAACTGATCTTGCTGCCATCTTTCAAAAGTAATTTTTGGTCCTAATAGTGCTTATTTTTAGTGTAGCATCCTGAACATGTGTCAAAGGATTTTATCTTTCATGAAAAAATTTTATAATTGCAAGAAAATTAAACGTAATGAAATGCAAACTCAACAGAAATTTCACAAGTAAAATCTCTTGTAAAAATGGGTAGAAAATTATTATGATTATAAAATACAGGATCACTGAACACTTGCGACCAACAATTATGAGGTAAATGTACATGCAAATATTGTAATGTATGTGTAAGGAGAACATACAAGTTTTTGGATAAAATTTAATTTAATATAATGCAAATATCACAAGTTTTGTAAAACATCAACGAATTCAATGTAAATAGGAAAATGTTAAGCTTAAAATGACACGAAACTGAATGAATAATATTTATAAATACTACCGTACTAATATATATCCTATGACAAATAAATTGTAATTATTAATTATAATCAGGGCCATATCAGCCAATAGGCACTGGCTGAGAAAACTCCCATGTTACTCAAAAGTGTATACACAAAGAGGCAGTCATGACAATGTCAGTTGTTTTATTAAAGAAGTACTTAGGGTCTACAAGAACCTTAATCCAGCCCTGATTATATTTAAAGATCCTTATGTCACAAGCACAGTTGTAATTATATTAGCTAGACTATTTTTTACTAATGTAAAACCCAATTTAAAACATCAGAAGAATTACAACAAGAGAATTCTGTAAGATGGGTTTAAACGTTAGAGTATATAATACTTTGCTTTGAAAGTAATGGGAGTATCAAATGAAGATGAAAGGAACAATAGTGTCAATTACAGCAACTGCAAAGACCGTATCTATATCTACTGTTTTAAGGTGGAAAAAGAAGAAAAGCAGCTTGCCTCATCTTTTCTCCTGATTCATATCCAGTCATTACTGAGAAATAAAAGCAAAGCAAAAACAAATACACCATTTTATGTGTGTTTGTAAAACATTTACACATTCCATACATGTCACAAAAAGAACCACTTTTACATAATTACTAGATTCATTACCAGTACAACTAAAAACACCACTGACTGAGATAATATTTGTAAACATGTAAGTTTACAAATACTTCAAAATCAGTAAGTATTACAAAATAAACATGACCAAAAAAGTATGCAAGAACATACAGTATAACCTGGAAAATAAACAAAGATATTTAATTTTTTCAATAGTGATGATTACATAATTTTGTTTTTGATATCCTTATCCATGATAAATGATAAAAACCAACTGACATACCCATAATTTATGATGATAGCTAATGGTTAGATTGATAAACTATAATGATAACTGCCTTTTTATCAATAATTTATCATGATAACTAATTGCCTTGTCCATAGTTTATCATGATAACTAATTGCCTTGTCCATAGTTTATCATGATAACTAATTGCCTTTTCCATAATTTATCATGATAACAATTGCCTTATCCATAATTTATCATGATAACAATTGCAAAGTTTTAATGTATGCATTTTTTAACCATATTTTTAACAGCATTGTGATTGCAGAAATAATAGTATTATGGAAAATGCAGAATCTAAACAAGGTAAATAAACTCTCTCTTTACAACACCCATCATTATATCATGATTCTGGATAAATCAGTACTGCTATGGACCCCATCACCAAATTTAAACTACTGTACTTGAATTGGTAAATCAAATGTATGATGACAGTGGATGAAAGAAAACAAAATTAAGCCTTGTATTTTAGCTTGATTTCTTTTTAAAAACATTTGAAAAATGAAATCCACAAAATACCATGAAGTGAAAATATAAACACACATTAATTGAATGTTTAATCATTTTAGTTATACAACGGTAAAGAACATGATGCAGTTGGCAGTTATGGACACCAACTACTGCATTATAGTGAGGGAAAACTGTAGTTAATATTTGTGCTAATCATGTAATGAGGAACAAAGCAATCATAAGAGCACATTTTATCTTAAACTTTAAATTTATCTTGTACACATGTATGAGTTTGTTTCTGCAATAAAAATGAGAGAAAATTATGGTAATATGCACAGCAAAAGATACAAAAACTTGAATAAAGTTACCAAATTTGATATATTCTAGTTTTAATGGAATTTAAGTGAGCAGAAATATGATATCATTTATTGTGGTATCTGTGATTCATTTCTTTATTATGGAAAAACCTACAAAATTTAAAATGCATAAAAATTTATTTTTTTCATTATATTCGAATTTTGTAATATTGCAGTTCTGAGTTAAACTTCTCCCCATTAAAGTGGGGATATGACATTTAGAAAAAAAATATTTCACACATGCTTCCTCTTTTTGTCGCTGATATTTCAGAAAGTACTATTTTATAACTTGACTATGATCTACTTTTGTCATCCAACTAATCCCTTGTAATTAAAGTTAAAATTTGTCAGATTTAGCATCACCGGTGAAATGTTGGAGAATCATATATACTGTCTTATAAACCAGGTCCAATTGAAAACTTCAAAAACCCTGATCTGTCAATGTGCATGTTCTACTATTACTTCTAACAAACTGCATAGACCCAGATCTACTGGCACACTATGTTACAGCAGATCTCAATCTGGCCATTTTTACTTGGATGTGACTTGTAAAAAGAGCTGGGTCAGTTGTTGAGTGAATATTTTCAGTATTACATAACATGACAAAATAAAATATATAAAGTACGACATAATAAAATATAAGTATGACATAATAAAATATAAGTATGATGTAATAAAATTATTTAGATGACTTTAGTTTTTAGCAACTGAAAGTCTGCATAGTTTATTCATGGCAGGTCGTAAATCACAAAAGTTTCAAAAGGTCTTTTTCTTTGACATGACTGTTATTGTAGGTAATAAATGTGTAGAAGAATTTTCTCTCCCACTATTTAAGAGACAGAAGTCCAATCTGTCCCAGAATTCATAGTGCTATGATACAAGCAGGTAAAAAGTAATGTAATATTGATGATAACATAATGTAATGATCACAACATTGCAATCTGAGCAAAGCTAATAAGCTTATGCTTTCTACTGAATCCACCAAAATCATATTTGTATTTCCATTTGACAAAGTTTCTCAAATAAATATGGTTGAAAGCATTCATTTTGCAAATTAATGGTTTACTTAATCTGACTGTGAAATAAACAAATACCTAATGATCTCATTGACTGATGTTCAATTACGTAAGGGAAATGTGCAAGTCCATATGAGAGATGCCTAATCAAGATTTTAATTAATGTTTGGATTACAGTAAGTCTGTAACAATTTTGTAGACCATGCCTGGCCATTCAGTGTCAAGTTGACAGGGCAACTTACCCAGCATTGCATTAGGCAGATGATAATTACATTAAATTAATGAATTATTAACATGTACAGAGATAATTACTAGAGATGTCAAACTTTTGGGAAATTTCTACCAGGTACTTGTCAATCCTAACGATCGGTTACCCAGGTACCCGATCAATGGGAAATTGTATTAAATGTGAATTGCTTTGTTGTAGGTTCACAAATGCCAAGCCCCCAAGAAAGGTATAAGCATAATTTATCTCTAATATAAGTGGCAAAGAGCATAATCTGTGCACAAAAAGAGCAATCCATATATTACATGCCATAATTACAGAAAACTGTATGAAAAATGTACATATTTATTTTATTTAATATACATTTATTTTTGCTATTTACTGTATTTACTGGATCTGCAGTTAAAATTTTTGTAACAAATTGGCTAAATCCATGTGGATTAGTAGTTAATACAAGAGTATAGACTCAAAAGATATTGATAAATTATTTATGCATAACACTCACCTTAACTAGTCTACATGTCTACATTAACTTTTATGAATAGTCATAAAGTCATCAAATTATGACTGTTGTAGTATCCTCAACCTGCCATGGTTTGTCCTTTAACGAAGGTCCGGTGCAACATGTTTTTAAGTTTAACAATATCCCTCTCCTCTAACATTTTTCGGTTATAAAACATCCAACAGTCACATTGATACAGCCCATTTTATTATTATTTTTTTTTTTAATGATATCTGGTGCCATTTATTTTCAATTTAGACTGGTCCACTTTGTAATATGTAGTATCAAAATAGAATGAATCTATGACAAGTGGTATCACATTCAAGAATCCCATCTGTTGCAACTGTTTCACGAAAAATTAATGCAAAAATTACCATATTTAAAGATGTGCTCAATTTTTATTAGATTTTCAGTGTTATTAAATAACAAAGATTTCCCTTATATTTAAATATTTCAGTGAAAAATTTCATTCTGTATAGTTGTCCATTTCATTCAATTTTTCCTAACATGGTATAAGAAATGCATGTTGCAGTAACCAAGTTTTTGTGTTGCCTTTGCCACGACAAAAAATATCTGTCTTGCGTTTCCCACTAATAAAAAAGAGTCCAGTAAACAAGCATGCGAACTACAGACACTTGATTCAAGGGGGAAACTAATGTGTGAGTGTACACATTAGTTTCCCCCCGATTCAAGTGCCTTTGATGTGAACAGCAGCCCTGACTTGAACAGCTAATACCCGCTCCAGGGCACAAACTTGAGGCAAAAATGGCATTAGTTAAACCAGACAGTTATACTGTGCTTTTATTTGAATTGTAGTATGTATTTACATTTTATTTCATCAAATATTTCTTAATCAGTACTTTACTGTCACTGTCAACGAAAGATACTGACCTAGTTAATGTCATCAGGATCTTAAAACAATCATGTTTAAGTCATGCGCATGAACCATGGACAGGCATGATGTTAGGATAGTCTAACTTTAAATATCAGCATTGATTCTTAAATAGGTAGTGTGAGAAAGGAGAGGAGTGTACTCCCTTGTATTATTATATAGTACATGTATTGCAAGTAAATTGTAAGCAACCATACGAGCCCCAGTGATGATGAATAAATGCACATGTGACATGAGGCTCAAACTGTAATCGTTATTCTGCGTCTCAATCTGAACTATGAATACTTTCTTTTTTAATGGGCACCTGGTTGTTAATTTTATTACCCGGGTTATTAGTAATGGGTGAGTACCTGGGTACATGTTGGCATCTTTAATAATTACATTAAATGAATCAATTATTAACATGCATTGAGAAAATTAATGAACTATAAACATGTATAGTTCATGTTTTTCACATCAAAATGACAATACTGGAGTTAAAACATGACACCTGGTACATATGAAATGAACCATTTTATAATATTTTGTTGTATAAATGAGATAGTTGGTTAAACGGCAGTTGGATAAAGTCAAGCAGACTGTATTATTGTATACATTGTTTCCAAAAGGTTTGAAAAATAGCTTAAAATTGTTCAAAAAGATGAATATACTGTCACAGAATTGTGTGCACAAAGTAGTAATTGCTGTTGTTGTTGTTGTTGTTGTGGGGCTTAACGCCATTTTTCAGCACACGATAGGCTATACATGGCGGCCAGTATTAATGGTGGAGGAAGAAACCGGGAAATCCCCGGAAAGAACCACCGACCCACGAGAAGCTACTGGCAAGCTTTCTCACATATCCACATTCGCCGAATCCTAGACTCGAACCCACGCAGACAGAGGTGAGATGGCAGTGATCCGTAACGAAGAGCGCTTTAGACCACTCGGCCACTCGGGGCCCCAGTAGTAATTGCATTGTATTCTAGTGTAAGTATAGTATGGGTCTTGTTGACATGTACAGCATTATCCACAGTGTATGTTTTAGTTCTGTCAGATGATTATGACTGTACAGCATTATCCATAGTGTATGTTTTAGTGTAGTCAGATGATTGTGACTGTACAGCATTATCCACGGTGAATGTTTTAGTACTGTCAGATGATTGTGACTGTACAGCATTATACATAGTGTATGTTTTAGCACTGTTAGATGATTGTGACTGTACAGCATTATGCACAGTGTATGTTTTAGTTCTGTTAGATGATTGTGACTGTACAGTATTATGCACAGTGTATGTTTTAGTTCTGTTAGATGATTGTGACAGTACAGCATTATGCGCAGTGTATGTTGTAGTTCTGTTACATGTATATTTGTATTTACCAGGTCAACCAACTTAACTTTTGCAAGCTGTCTGTGGTTCCAGCAACCTACCAGAATACTGAGTTCGAATTTTTCAGGGTCATCACATGATACTTTGTTGTTGTTGTAGGCTTTAGCGCCATTTTTCAGCACAAGATAGGCAATAGATGGCGGCCAGTATAAATGGTGGAGGAAGAACAAACCCAGGAAAACCCTGGAAAGAACCACCGACCCATGAGAAACTACTGGCAAGCTTTCTCACCTAACCACATTGTCCAAACCTGAGATTCGAATCCATGCAGACAGAGGTGAGATGGCAATGATTTGTAATGGTGAGTGCTTTAGACCACTCAGCCACTCGGGGCCTCCACATGATACCTTGTGAGGTATTTCATTATTCAATAATAATAATAATAATAATAATAATAATAACAGTCCTGGTGAACAACTTCACTCTAATTGATTTTAATTATATTTTTACAAATATGCATTTAAAAATATCACTGAACATTTTTTTTAAAAAAATCTAAATTTTGGAAAAGGATTGAGTTATAATTTTTCAAAATACTGTTCATTGATAAAGTAATTGAATTTTTCTGTAAAGTCTGAGATAGTTCAAATATTGACATGTTTTACTGTACACAAGGCAGGATATTCACATTTTATGTAAAAGCTTAGTCATGATCCATACATGTATATATCAGTACCACACAACAAATGGCAAAACAATTAAGTTTTAGCTTAGTAAATGTTGACAGTTAAGAAAAAACCCTTTACATTATTTGAGTTTGATCACAGTTCCATACAGAACACAAAAACTTACAAGGTCAGTCTAGAAATCTAATAATTTTGTTTGATTACACTTCCATAAAGACTATAACAACTTACAATGCCAGTCTAGAAATCTATCTAATAATTGTGTTTGATCACAATTACATTCATACTACAACAACTTACAATGCCAGTCTAGAAATCTATATAATAACTGTGTTTGATTACAGTTCCATACAGACTATAACAACTTACAATGCCAGTCTAGAAATCTATATAATAATTGTGTTTGATAAGAGTTCCATACAGACTACAACAACTTACAATGCCAGTCTAGAAATCTATCTAATAATTGTGTTTGATAACAGTTCCATACAGACTACAACAACTTACAATACCAGTCTAGAAATCTATATAATAATTGTGTTTGATAACAGTTCCATACAGACTATAACAACTTACAATTCCAGTCTAGAAATCTATCTAATGTTCTGTTGCAGTTTAAGATGTTCAATTTGGATTGCCTGAAATCATCTTTACCAATTTTCTTGTCTTTTGTGATTGCCAAAAAAAACCCCACATTTGAATATGCAATTGAGAACGATCCATCCATAATGAGAATATGATCCCTTCTTCATCCACACATGTAACCACTGTACTGACATCATATATAATATCATTGGTGCAAAATCCACAAAAATTGATATTTAGGAATATAATGAAATCACAGTATGCAACAGGTACATAGGTTTTACAATAAATTTACATTACTATCAATATTCAAATACAAGTCAGTTCCTATTACAAACTGCATCAACCCTGATCTGCCACTGCATAATGTACCTACAGATTTTGGTCTCTGCAGTTTGTTAGGAGCAATCAATAGAAGACAATAACACAAACTCTGGTCTACCATCGTAATATACGACAACAGCTTGTGGTCCATGTTGTTTGCCTTTGGAGTTGACTTTTACGTGAGCGTATATGTTAAGTATTTGCACAAAACAAGATACAACCATCTGAAAACTTATTTAAAAATTTTTGTTTTCTTCCTGTTTGTAACAAATTCAGTTATAATGAAGAAATATCCTTGGTGTCTGTGTTTTTGTAACTTTGTAATTTGTCAATGATAAATACAACTATAATACTGTGCAGCTCCTTGAGACCTTTGTCTCAGGCTTGTTGTTGCTTGAAAAGTGCACTTTTGCATGTTTTTTATGTGTCTCTCTAATTTCATATTTCTCATCACTTACAGCCACGTCTTGTTCATTCTTATTATTAACATTTTCTTTCTGAATTCTCTGTATGGCCTCAGAATTGATGTCATCTGCTTTTCTGGACTGGTTATGCTCCTCTTTTGCTCTGGAATCTGTCTCTGTTTTGTCTTCTGTAGCTGATGAGCCAGTCTGTACTGTACTGACATGCTCACTGATGGTCTGATCTTTAGCTTTGTATCTATCTTTTTCCTCCTTAGAGACAATAACCCCAATTGCAGTTCCATGAGCTTTTGGGAGTGTCACAGGTTTCAAGCACTAAAAGTATGCATGCTAAACATTAGTTCCTACTCAATATAGCTTCTGATATTAAGAAAAAAATACACCCACCTTGAACTTTATGAAGTGAAGGCCTATTGGTATCAAATCAGGTTAAACTATTAATCAGCAGGTGTGCCTGATTATGTTCACATTTCATTTTCTTAATTTTTAATGAATAGATCAAATTGGACAAATATAAATTAGAAGAAAAAAAAATGGAACAAACATGAATACACTTGTATGGACTAGAAGAGAACGGATATTTAAATGTACCATGTAATATATCAATAAGTATTGACGGAGCAAAGGAAAATAACAAGTCAGTAGTACATGTATCAAGCGGGGTCTGGTTTGACGTAATTAAATACAGCACAAATTCTTTACATGATTTCATGCTCCAATTCCATATACTGTTATGCATAAAAGCCAACTGTATGTCAGAAATCAAGGCTCTGAACCAATGGGTTAAATATTTAAGTCACTCAAGTAGTTGTCCTGATGGCTCCATATACTAAGTCACAAGAACAATTGTCAAAATGTTTTAATAATAGATGCTCAAGCACATTTAATAATAAAATATGTGCAATGCTGAGGCAAATGTAATAAAATATGCTCAATGTTCATGTAAATGTAATATATATATATATATATATATATATATGCTCAACAGTCTGGCAAATGTAATATGCTCATTGCTTATGCAATGGTAATAAAATATATTCAATGCTTTGGCAAATGGGTTAGAAAACATATAATGGAAACACACTTGTATATAAATAGTGAATGCAGATGTAAAAAAGCTGCCCAAAATTATTTTGAAGGAGCCCTCACAGCAGGAAAATTGGAGCTAAATATAATATATAGATCAACATTTTAAAAGTTTTTTAAAAGACGTTCAGATAGGAAAAGAACTTGAGAACTTTCAACAAGAGTACTGCATATGGTGCATAATATGCCTGCTGCCTGTCTTTTAATGGGTCACTGCTGCCAGTATCCATGACCTTTCTAACAATGCTCACTATCAAAGAGAGAAACTGTATTCGATAGCTGTAAGTAGCAGGTTGGACTGTCTAACATGTAGCAAGTTTCAATTTTGGGAAGCTTGATATTGTTAAATTTAACTCCAAGGTCTGATATTTGTACTCAGATTGAAAATCTAACCCATCTTCTATTAAGCTGTATAACAATCCTTCTCAGAACTGACCACCTATCAGCCAGGGCTATTAAACATGGCCAACTCTCAATCAATGTCAAAGCTATACAGTTATACTCCACCACACCCAGTAATATCCAATTTGTTTTTAAAATGCAAAAGATGGAATTATAAGTGACAAATAAAACATCTGAATTCTTTAAACCACTAAAATCATATTCTTATCAGAGTTCTGAAAATGTGGGCACTATTGTATGTTCCTTATCACCTGCTAAATTCTATTTTAAACATCACAGATGACTATCTGGAATGATTTGCCTGGGTGATTCAACACTCAAATGTGAATTTTCTATAAACGGAGGTACAGTAATGAACCCATTAAACTGGATAGGTTTAGTTCCTTTATTGCAACTTGATTTATTATACTTAACAGTAGCCATTAGCTTTTCAAAGCCATTTTTTTGTGTGGTTTTCCATCATCAAACACCCTACTTATGATCTTTACACATCATTATAATGCAGCCTTATGTGTTGCACACATTATCATAACACAGCTTTGTGTTTTACACATTATTATAACATAGCCTTATGTGTTTTACACATTATTATAACATAACCTTATGTGTTTTACACATTATTATAACATAGCCTTATGTATTTTACACATTATTATAACATAGCCTTATGTGTTTTACACATTATTATAACATAGCCTTATGTATTTTACACATTATTATAACATAGCCTTATGTGTTTTACACATTATTATAACATAGCCTTATGTATTTTACATTTTTATAACACAGCAATGTTCAACAATATCACAGTATATGGTGGCTTCACTTTTAAAGTGTGTCACTGTCAGAATTATAGTGAGGTAGTACTGTATTTTATAAGGCCACTTACATTGTACATTCAGGCAGTACTGTATCTTGTAAGGCCACTTACATTGTACATGAAGGCAGTACTGTATCTTGTAAGGCCACTTACATTGTACATGAAGGCAGTACTGTATCTTGTAAGGCCACTTACATTGTACATGCAGGCAGTGCTGTATCTTGTAAGGCCACTTACATTGTACATGCAGGCAGTACTGTATCTTGTAAGGCCACTTACATTGTACATGAAGGCAATACTGTATCTTGTAAGGCCACTTACATTGTACATGCAGGCAGTACTGTATCTTGTAAGGCCACTTACATTGTACATGCAGGCAGTACTGTATCTTGTAAGGCCACTTACATTGTACATGCAGGCAGTACTGTATCTTGTAAGGCCACTTACATTGTACATGAAGGCAGTACTGTATCTTGTAAGGCCACTTACATTGTACATGCAGGCAGTACTGTATCTTGTAAGGCCACTTACATTGTACATGCAGGCAGTACTGTATCTTGTAAGACAACTTTTACTGTACATGCAAGGAGTACTGTATCTTGTAAGGCCACTTACATTGTACATGAAGGCAGTACTGCATCTTGTAAGACAACTTTTACTGTACATGCAAGGAGTACTGTATCTTAAGACAACTTTTACTGTACATGCAGGGAGTACTGTATCTTGTACATGCAGAGCTTAATAAGGGTATGTGGAGCAGAACCAAAGTTACTTAAATAAAAAACAGTTTTAGGGGTGGTCACAGTGAATGTGACCATACTGTAGATATGTAAAACAGTTAAAAACAGTGCAAGAATATATACTGTACATTACCTGTTCTAGAGAATAGTTTTTATGTAGTTCATCGTGTTGACCTTCTGATTCCATTTTCACCTGTAGTACATTCAGCATGATAGGTGGTGAATCTCTTCAAAGGAAAATATAAAATAAATGATTATCTGGTTTTAGTTAGTTATTTATTCCTAAACCTCAAAATGTTTTTAAGATATGAAGCAGAACCAAAAGCAACTATTAAATATACACATGTAACCTTGACCTTGAAGATAGGAACCCAAATGTGGAATGCAGAACATCTTCTAGTGATAATATAAAAGTGTACCAAATTTCATTCATTTATCTTAAAGATTTGGGCCTATGCAGTCTGCAGTTGTATTTGACTTAATAAGCAAGTGTATACAGTATATCTTTTGTATCTTCAATGTTGATATTATAGAGTTTATTTTTCTGGCTAAAGTAAAATAATGAACAAATGTATACACTGTGGCAATTTTCTTAACTTGGGATTCTAAATACTGTTACAGCTTTCTCTTGCTAGTCCTTGCCTTCACTCTATATTTTATCTTTTGGTATGCCTAGTTAGGTGATCTTTTATATACAGATCACCCATCTATAACATACCTGCCGACCTTCCAGATAATGTTGAGATTCTTTCACACTGAAAAAGTGTTTAGTAGTCCCAATGAGAGTTCAATGCATTTTACCTAAATTATCAACACTGTACAATTCATGAGAAGTTATATATTTGTTTAAGTCTATAGAGAAAGAAAATGATTGGAAGTTTAAATTAGATAAAATAAAATATATTAGATTTTTTAAGCATTTAAGACAACCCCCTCCCCCCAAAATAGCTTAAAGACTGTTGAAGACACCAACACACACATATGCACACTCTCAGATAATCAAAACCACTATAAGAAAAGTATTAAATACCCTATCCTGCTGATCTTCACAGTCAAACTCCAACAAACAAGGAGTTCTGAAATTTAATTTTGCTGGGCTTTGCTTGTTTCACAAATTACTCAACCTTCCCTAAGTTGCAAGATTAGCCTTAAAAAATGAATCACAATTCCATACTACTACCTTTACCATTACTGTACAACTACCAAAATAATCGTGTTTTGCATTTTATCTTTGGAATAAGGTCCAACTACAAAGAAAGCATTCCTGCTCATCCCAAAAGAGCCAATTAATCTTAAATAAAGATAGTTTAAACATTTTTATTGAAGGTAATGCAGTGAAACAACTTTTTTTTCTTCAACATGCTTCAATGACTTATTGAACTTCAAACAAATTGGGTTGTTCTACTTGATGATTTTCTACTTATGAAAATTAGCCTGATAGGCAAAACATTGTAAAAAGTATACCAAACATACAATTACCTTAGCTAATGTCAGTCAACTAAATAATCTGTTATGATTATTTATCTCTGACCATAATTACCTTATAAATGCCTCTATGACAATTAAAATTACCCAGGTTCATAGCATTAAGTGTGAAGCGATGTGAATCATGACTGTCAACTTCAACAGGCAGTGTTTAGAAAGGTCAGTCTTTTTTGTAAGACTTACCAGAAATTGTCTTTTTGAAACATAAGCATATTGGGGGGGGGGGGTGTTAAGAGTCCAACATCATGCTTTTCACATGTTGTTATGTGGCAGATATCTTACAAAGGCTCTGCCAGTCCTCAATGTAATCAATTTACAAAGGTTCTAATGTGCAAGTTATATAAATCGATTCTCTAGGAAACATATAGTCACAAAAATGTGATGATGCCAAATATATCAGAGATAACCTTCATGCACTTTTGCTGCTAAAACAAGCCATACAACACAGTGGCTGTCATTTTTGGCTTCAGTGGGATGGCTGGACTTGTGAGGGTGGGGCAGATGTATTCTTAAAATATTATGATCAGATAATGTATTTGAAGAAGAAATATTACCATAATGTTCTTACCCTTTCATTATTTAGCTCATGCATCACTTGAAGCCTTATACAGTGAAACATCTCTATCAAGGACAAGCAAGAGACAAAACTATGCTGTCCTTTATCAACAGGGGTGACATTCCATTCACATATTGGTAAATTATGTATGGAAATAGTTTAAATGCAATTCCTAAATATAGTCTTTCATGAGCAATTGTTCTTTATATTCAGGTATTAACTAAGACATGATTTTTTTATATTCCTAATTTGTCAAAGTGAATTTTCTTTTTAAATTCAGATGTGAAGTTATTGCTTCATAATTTGGATGCTGAAAGCATATGGCAAACTGGTCACAAATTTATTTGTTGTTTCTGTTACTTTCAAACCCCAGAAAGGTTGTTAATCCCTTACAAGCGGAGAGTTACACATCCAGTATTATTCTGTGTCTATATTTGACTATTCTCTGAATCAAAGTCTGACAGGGTTTTATTATCCAATATGTGAAGTGTTTGAATACAGGGTTGTCTCTTTTTATCCAGATATCCATTATGTGATCTTTAATTCTTACCTGAAATTTAGTTTCACCTGTGTATTTATTTACCACAATTTGAGCAGGTGAGGAGATAAATGTGTTCATTACATGTATTCAGTACTAAACACAAAACATTACCTGTCACCTACGGCAAAGTCTTCAGCAACATCTTCTGCAAGTTTTGTCAGGCCCAAGAATTCTGATAGGTCACATGTATATGAGCCTACAAAATCAGACCTGTTGGTTGACACGATCTTCTTGTTATCTAGCATCTTCTTTCCCTTGAGACATTCCTTCTCAAACTGTATCCACACCCTGTCCACAAGTGAGACATGATATGCCAGAAGATTTGGAAAGAAAGGCCTTTGACTTGGTGAGGCAGCTTGAATGAGGTACAACACTTGCTTTTTTTCTGATCTCTGTCGATTTAGGGCCAACAGCAACTCTTCCATGGACTGTTGACTTGTCAGGAAATTGTATGATATGAACACGATGAGCTTCTTTGCACTGTCCAATGTTTGTAATCTCAGGTAACTGGCCTTGTTCAGTGCATCAATGTTTAAACCTGGATAAATTTTGTCCAGTATGTGACAGAACACAGCTGCACAATGTAGAGTCTCATCACTGTAGCATATAGCAACATCACATTTTTCTAATTCTGCTTGAGTTGTAGAACTGGTTTTAGAAGTGTCTTTTTGAAGATTCAAAGGTCTTTTACGTTGGAAGCCTAATTTGGCGTCGACTTCATACTGTTCTCTGACAATATTGTCCCTCTGTGTGCTGAATACTGGTCCATATTCAACAAGATCCTGCAAGAGTATATATCTATGTCCAAGATTGATATAATAATAAAACTGTAGGAATGTAGTTACATGTGTATTAGAAATTATTAATTTTTAATAGTGGCTGACTAAATATGGAGAACAAGCTTCAGTGCAACCTCTTTAAAGCAGCCATTGATGGGATGGAAAAACTTTGGCAAGGAAAATAACTGTTGAGGAAATATTAAATACCAGGTATTAAGAGAAGGGAACATCAGCCCCTGGCTGGAGATGAGAAGTTTTTGCTTCAAGGAGGAAACTATTATATGAGGTTATATGGTACATGAGATAGATATGAGAGTTATCAAGGAAAATGAGTATGAAAAAACAAAAGAGAAAAGATTGTTTGGTTTGTTCGTTTTAATTGCACTTTTAAACATGTTTCCTATATCAAGCTAAGGAAAACAACACTAAGTCCCTTTCCCATGGACACACCAAAGCACAACCCATGCTGGCCTGGGCAGGTATCATGCTTTACTGAGTTACCCTGGCTCTCAGAAAACAGAAATACAAAAAAACATGGCCATGTATATGTTTTTGGATATGTGCATTCTAAAATCACCCTAACAACTATAGTTAATCTCAGAACAGCAAACATGTATGTTATGCCATTTTTGTTCTTTCAATAGTCTGCTCATACTCTGGAAGTGGTGGGTGTTCACTGCCCATGAAGACATTTACCAACAACATTCTTCTCATTAGCACAAGAAGAACCAACATTGTCTGCATGTCAAGAATGGTCTCATGATAAGATAGCCATAGCATCTCCGCTGTGACAGGACTTTACTGAAGTAGCTGTTTCTTCTGGTGAAAGAAGAAATCCTAGTACATCAGAGTACAAACTTGAAGCATACAGCAAACTTATACCAAAGTTTCATTAGAATAAAGCCACTCATGTTTAAGTCACATGATCTACCAGTTTAGGTCACATTACCTTCCAAAAATTTTAACACTGAATCAGAACCCTCTTGATTCAGCCATCCAAGCTGACTGGCTTGAAATTTGGATTTTCGTTCACTAACCCACAGAATGACCAAAATAACATTATTACTGATCCTGTCTAAATTTTACCAATCATGCTAACTTCAAACAGAAGCCAGTTCAGTTTGTAATTCAATATTTATTATTTATTAACATCAATTTAAAACAATAACAACTGTATTTCAACAACCAGACTCACAAAAAGTTGAAAGGTCATGTTTATTTTCTGTATCCAATTCATCAACAAATCTAGATCCATGTTTGCTCTGCTTCTGAGGAACCAACCTTTTCTTTTGATTTTAAATATCCATCTGCCATTATGTGTAGGGAGCTTGCATTGTCTCATTCCAGGGAAGATTTATGAAATATTTTACACCAATCAAAAAATGAAGTACTCCATGCAATTTTGTATTTCTATAATTACTCTGAGCAGAAAGCACACATCACTAGGTCGTTTTTCAGTCATTTGCATTTATTTTCCCAGCATTTCTGATACTTTCTCAGTTTTTTCTCTTGATCATATTTGTGACTGATCTCTTGTTGTCATTCTAAGTTCTGCCATTTCAATTGTGACTGCACATCTTGCAAATACTTCCACATGTTTACAATTGTCACCGCATAATGCAACGAAAGTTTCAAAAATGATACAAATACTAAAATACATTGTTTGGTATAATTCTGGATTATTCATTTAGTCCACAAATGTGACCTTTTCCAACTGGTCAATAGCCAGGGACCTTATACACTTTTGTTATCATCTGTAATGAAATTTGTGCTTAGGGGCACCACACCATGCCAGTTCCATGTGCATGAAGACTGTTTTGACAATAATCACACTAATTTACTTGACGAGCAGTTTAATACCTGTCCATTTGTGCCATGCATATTGGTACCTTGTCAAAAAAGGATATTGGTAGGTATTCAGTTAACACAATAAGCAGGTAAGTTAACCATTAAAATCAATGATTCACAACCACTTCTTAACTGTTATGATAGCCTGGACCGGCAGTAAATGTCACTACTCCAATAGACAGCTGGGTTTTAGTGATCTGTTGGAAAATCACTAACTACAAGATAGTGGATCAATGTTAAATCTGAACCCTGATTCTGCCACTGGAAAGTAATGCCAACTTTAAAGGTCACCGGCCATACTCCAACGTTTTTCTGTTTACATCAGATTTGCATTGCATGATTAAAAGTAGTTATACTCGCACAAAAAAGAACAAAAAATATTATCAAGCGTAATGAAAAAATAATAATTTAATTTCTTGAAATAGACATATACAATGCTGTTACTTCCCCTTAACTACGATTTCCCACCTATAGAGGTCTCCAACCCGAAATGACATACATTTATCCCCACAAGACGAAGTACATGCTTCTTCTTGTCAAAAAATAAAACTTTATAAACTATGGATAGGGAACATTTAGATGAAACTACTGAAAACTAATTTACTGTTCAGCCTTATATCGATTTGCATGCGCGATGTACTAGATTGTGTCGCTTTCAAAACCATTCCATTGTTTCTATTTATTTTGAAAATTCCCATTAATACAGGTAAAATGGAATCAATGTTGGCTTCCCTATGTCGGCCAACTTTATTAAAAAAACAAAAAACAGCACACTTAAAAGAATCCAAAGGAACCAAACTTGGCTTCCTTATGTCAGCCGACTTCATAAGAAAAAATAGGCACACTTAAAAGACACCAAAGTCAGTTTCAGGGGTTGGTTTGCTTTGTAATAAAATAACCTTTGTATCTGATATGCTGTCGGTAAGTTTAAGCAAGGAGTTTATTGCTGGCTGCCAGTTGTGTTTATCCATCACGGGGGGGGGGGGGGCTTCTATTTGTTTGCAAAATGAAATCATAATTGATGTTTGCAGGGCAAATAGTACACTTGTGGAGATTTCTCCTAATGTTTGCTTATACAAATTAGCTGGAGAATGACCCCATCAAGGTCAGCTCAGCAGGACTCCATTCTACTCCCCACACTAGACTAGAACTGTCACAAATGATTAATAGGTGCCAGCATTAGAGGATGCAATACAACTTGGTATTAAACTGTGTCAGTTAGAACTACTGACATACATTAAACATAATACAAGAGGATGCAATACAACTTGGTTTAAAATGTGTCAGTTAGAACTACTGACATACATTAAACATAATACAAGAGGATGCAATACAACTTGATATTAAACTGTGTCAGTTAGAGCTACTGACATACATTAAACATAATACAAGAGGATGCAATACAACTTGGTATTAAACTGTGTCAGTTAGAGCTACTGACATACATTAAACATAATACAAGAGGATGCAATACAACTTGGTATTAAACTGTGTCAGTTAGAACTACTGACATACATTAAACATAATACAAGAGAATGCAATACAACTTGGTATTAAACTGTGTCAGTTAGAGCTACTGACATACATTAAACATAATACAAGAGGATGCAATACAACTTGGTATTAAACTGTGGCAGTTAGAACTACTGACATACATTAAACATAATACAAGAGGATGCAATACAACTTGGTATTAAACTGTGTCAGTCAGAACTACTGACATACATTAAACATAATACAAGAGGATGCAATACAACTTGGTGCTAAACTGTGTCAGTTAGAACTACTGACATACATTAAACATAATACAAGAGGATGCAATACAACTTGGTGCTAAACTGTGTCAGTTAGAACTACTGACATACATTAAACATAATACAAGAGGATGCAATACAACTTGGTATTAAACTGTGTCAGTTAGAACTACTGACATACATTAAACATAATACAAGAGGATGCAATACAACTTGGTATTAAACTGTGTCAGTTAGAACTATTGACATACATTAAACATAATACAAGAGGATGCAATACAACTTGGTATTAAACTGTGTCAGTTAGAGCTACTGACATACATTAAACATAATACAAGAGCAGCATTTATGCATTGTCCATCAGATATATTTAGTTCCTGTTTAATACCCTTTATCAGTAAATTCTGTGTAAACCACTGATATTTACTTTTCTTAGAAAGAAATTTACAGTTAGCAAAAACTTAAATGGCCAGATCTTTCAATCAAAACTGATAGGAAAATATTTTCATGAGAGTTTTCTTAGTTTCATGAGAGTTTCCTTTTTCGAGGTATTATATTTTGAGGATTTTTTGCTCATAAAAAATTAAATACATTTTACATATTTTGTATCTAAAATACAGATTTAAATCAACATATTTATTCAGTGTGTCTTTTAAGTTGGTCAAAATAAAGCAACAACCCAAAATGCCATCCTGCATGTTAACCGAAACATATCAGATAATTGTTCTTTAGTCTATCAAAAACAAGTAAACTATTTGTAAATGTATTTGAAAAAATACTTTTATACCAAATGTATGCAATCACTGAAAGTATATATACTTTCTGAGAGCATACATCGACATTCCCACTCCCTCCTCAACTTAATTCTAATTTAAATACATGTATTTAACATATAATAATAATAACTGACACATATGCTTCAGATTCAACTGAAAACATACATACACATGCACACTACATGCTGTATTAGCTTAAAATTAATGATGAACCGTGTGAACAAAAATAAGATGAATGAAAAATATTATTAACTTTCCAAATCAACATTTTGCTTAACTAAATGTTCTTGCATTGCTTGTGTGTGTGTGTGTGTGTGTCTCTCTCTCTCTCTCTCTCTCTCTCTCTCTCTCTCTCTCTCTCTCTATGTTTGTGTGTGTGTGTGTGTGTGTGTGTGTGTGTGCTTCAGGGATCCCAAAAATTTTAATTTAACCCCCAGTTTTGATACCAAAGTCTTTTTTTACTCAGTCTGACCCCCAATTCTGACACTAAGGAGATTTTTGACTCTCGGTCTTTCACCCCTAGAGGATACACTGATAAAGATATATGCTATATATATATATATATATATATATATATATATATATATATATATCTCTCTTGGAAATTCCTATTGAGTTCTAGGATTCTTTTTTCATGGCAGACAACTCAATACATATTGTTCTAATATGGTGAAGCCGCATAATTATATACGATATACATGTATACATATTTATGATCAAAACATAAGGCAAATTTGAATTAAAGTCCCACTAGAAAATGCCAAAGTGAATATAGAATGTTGATATGAAAACCGTTGCATAGTAGTTCAAAATCTATTAAGACAAAATTCATATCATCATGACTAAAATTGATATAGTTGCAATTATACTGCGAAATATACAGATCCAATTAACCAATATGAATTAACTGGGAGGCTGTATTCAAAGAACTGTATACATTCCTTGCTTGTCCAGCCAAAGTCTGAAGTATTGGTTATATCTTTAAACATCTCATATCTTCCTGCAAAATAAATGCAGTAACTGGGGGCATCCACAACTTTGGACTTCTTACATCTTTTACAGGCAGTTTTATACTTAATCGTCTTACTTCTTCCAAGGAAAGTCTTCCTGCATCATGCTTTCTAGGGCAGTAGAGGTTCTTCAGCAGACTTATGTAACCCCACCTGGGTCAATGGTTACACTGAGATGCCCAGAGTCTGGTCTTGAGCAGATCTTGAAGAGATTTCTCCTCAAGGTTTCATCTTCAAATATTCCTTTCAACCACTTTTCATACGAAATCCCATAAAATTTGGGAATAATGTCATTACCACCCAAGCTGAAACTGAAAGAAAGAATCACCGTTATTTTGTCTTCCTTATATCTCATTTCAGTAGTCCCCACAATTCCTGTGATGTTGTAGATATCGAGCTTACCAGCACTTCCAGGCTTTTTGATGATGATATAGACAAGATTCTTGAAATTGCCATCATCCTTTCAAGGCAAATACAATGCAACGGCTAGAATATGTATGGGAATACTATCAATGTCCCCTGACAATACATAGCAGACAACATTTGCTCCTTCTTTAAAGTCATGTTGCAATATAACAAAGCCAATCTGCCTAAGCTAGCTCTGCCACACTTTTCTTTTGCTTGATGTCCAACTCCTCATAACATACATATCCTTTATCTGATGCAAAATGGGACCGTACTGGGATAGCAAACTGTGTACATGGTATCTCCTTGTGATGCTCAGGACTATCACATGTGCATAGACTGAGATAATAATCACTATCTATATCTAGAATGATATCTTTCACGATTCAAAGTTCTCTCACATGACCAGTCAGAAAATTGCTGATCATTATTTCCCCTTCATGATTTTAGTGACTGCAGGTTTGCTAATATTTTCTGTACTGATAATCTCACCATCATCTTTTAAGTGGCAGATGTCAGTTTTATTTTCTTTGGTTCTTTTCGCCCTGGTCATAGATTTTAGGTCATCTGGGGTGAAATAATACTTCTGTTCACATATAACAACATGTGATGCAAACGGGAATTCTTTCAGCAACCACCTCAAAACTCCGTTTTCCACGTACTGCAGATATTGAAGCCCAGATCTGCCAGATATTTTAAATTTGACCCCAGCAAACTCTATTAGGATTGTGGCTATTCTTTGGGAGATATGAACAGGGCATTTCTTCTCTTCAAGCAGAATTAAGCTTGTTTCCTTCTTTTGATGATCACCATTAGGTGAAATTTTTTTATTTTCATCCATATTAAACTCAGCCAAAAGTGAAACCAAAGCAGTCGTACACCTTTGGACTTTGAAATGTTTCTCTTAGTGCACTCAGGTGTAACAACAGCTTGACAATTATTCATTTCTGATGTGGCATGCTCATTGAATTTTTCAAGCTTCAGTAGCACTTTCTTTCTTTTTCTTGTTTTGCAGTCACATCAGTCTTCTGAGGTTTAAATTTTGCACGTGTAATGGTAACACTCTTTCCAGCATTCACACATTGTTTTAGAACCATGGGCACATCAATATTGTCAAGGCTTGGCATGTCATGCTCAGTAAGAGAAAACAAGCTCTATTGACACAAGTATCTTTTGATGAGATAATTTCCTATTTGCAACGTTTTTCTGTCCAAGACACACTCAGACGAAGGTGTGGACTTGAATTCATATATGTTCTGTGGTACCTGATCTTCATGTGCCGGTAGGGCTCCTTGATGTAGAATCATTCTTATAGTTGGTATTACATGTTGTAGATCTCTCTCAGTCACATATTTTCCAAGAAACTGCTCATGCTTATATAATTCATCTTCCTCTTTGACAGTACATTTTTTTGGGTGTTACTTTTTGAAACCGATTCGTCTGCACTTTATAATGTGTCTATCACTGACATTCTTTGAACAATAGCTTTAATAGCTGCTAATGGTCTGAATGCTTTCAGGGCATCACGATGATTCATTTCACGATCAGAATCTAGACTGAAGTTGGTATCACTTTCTCCACGATGTGGTGTTGCAAAAAGTGAGTCTTTGAGTTGCTGGTGAAAATATCCAGCACTAAAATGTTCACATAGAAGATGGATAGAAAATTTGCCATATGATGCAGCACCATTTACAAACGCAAATGGCAAGGATGCTTTGACTGTGAAAAGTAGCAGATTATATCTATGAGTTCCACCAATTCTCTCAGCTATCGACAGTCCAACAATTTCATCACAATGCCTCATTAATTCTACATGAAGCAGGAAGGTTCCATTGCTACCACAAGCTGCATAAATGAATTTAAAGATATTTTCCACCCCATTTACCTTCAAGATTATCTGAGGACATCACTGCCATGTATTCTATCAGAGATTTTGCTGTAGGTGGCTCAAGACACTCAACGAATCTTACGAAGATTGCCAAATGGAGAGTTAAAGATCGCCTTCGGATATTTCTTATTGCTGTTTCAATATGTGTTATGGTAACTAATTTAGTCCACTCTGTTTCGTCCTCATCATCCTGAAGAAATTTCAGGAGATGGAATATGCCACATCTCTTATAAGCACTAAACAAGGTGGTAGTCTTGGATTTCATGAGGTGTAGAACAGGACATTCTGGAAGGCATTTTCTGTACTTCATGTTTTCTTCCATGAGGATGAACAAATTTGATGCAATTTTCTGATCTGCAGCAAATAAAATACGGTCTTTTTCACTTTGTTCTTGAACAATCTGTCCACTTTTTACAAGAAAGTCATCAAGGATTCTTTTAGTTTCCATTTATCGTCATCTTTTCCAATTGCTGGAGGTGGGTGTTTGCAGAGAAGGCATGGTGGTTGATATTTCTTAAATGGTAGGGGTTTTATTGACTTTGATGGTTCGTTACATTCTTCTGCTAAAGTGCTATCTTCTGTTACTTCAGAGAGACTGTGATCTTGGTCACATGTTGTACTGCCTTCAGTAGATATTTCATGATCTTCTGAAAGGTTTAGGCAAGAAATTGTTGAAATGGATGATTGTCTTGATAGCGAACCATCTAAATGAACTGTCCAGTCTTCTTCAGGTTGCATGGTAGGCATATGTGACATGATGTTACAGGGTCTACTTGCTAGAGAGAAACTGCTCGTGTTTGTTATAGGAATGATTTTAAGTACCAAAGGGCATTCATTCGAAAGTTCTTCTGCTTAAAGTTCATCAATATTATCTTCAGTGGTGTTTGTAGAGAACAAAGACACTCTTTGTGGCAGCGAAGAAACCTCTTCGACCGTGGACAGCTGAGCTATACTATAAGCAAAAAATATCCAAGAGTTCAAGTGAATGGTCAAAGTACTTTTCTAAGCCATCCAATTCTGCATGCTCTTCATCACTGCATGACTGATCTACTCCTTTGATGGTTGAGTATATGGGATTTTCCATAATGCTTAAATCTTGGAATGAGTTCTCCATTGAGGAAATCTTATTGCCTTTGATGGCAATGGTAGACCATTCTGCTGCCTCATTAAGTAGATCTTGCAATGTAGATGAATCTGTGATGATAAATCCCAAAATATATGTTGGGTGAGCAATGTCTGCATGGCTGTTTCTTCCTCAGATAGATTGAATCTGCATCTTGCCATATCATTCTTGTTCAGTACTATCTGATCTTTACAACCACATTTTGGATCACCTTCGCATTCTTCCAGATGCCAATCTAAAGCTACCTCACTGTCTTTTGGAAGCCCTTTCACTGTAATCGGTAGTGTGCATATTGTAACAGCCGAGCTAGGTCCTGATAATACTACACTGGAGTACGGCACCAGGGATGAGTATGCTTCTTATCAGCTGACTAAGGAGGGGAGAATGGAGTGAACTCGAACTCTTGATTTCTTTTCAACCATAAGATAATATGATGATCCATTTATTTAGAAACATTGAATAAAGTCAGTTCATAACCATGACAGTCTTGTTGTTTTGTGCACTAAGCCAAAATACTATCATTGTCTTGAGGTACAGTATATGATAATTTCACAGGGTACACATTAGCACTATACTATTAGTTCATTATATTATTACTTCTTTTGATGAATGAAAATTATATAAGAGTTACCATATTTGGATTTAGTTGCAATGAAGTTTACTACAGAAGAGAAAATATGACATGATTGTAATATATGAAATGTAAAATCTGCAAGGAAAACACTTGCTTGACTTCACACTTTAACTATAGCATAATACTTATTTGAAGTGAATTAATATAGATGGAAGTAAATTGGCTGTCAAGTCAGTGAGGAAAACACTCACAATGACTTAGACAACTAGTAAATCAAAAAATAGAAATTTAAATAAATTATGTTTTTATAGATTGCTAGATTAATCAAGTATTGTTGAACTGAATTTAGAATGTCAAATCGGTGAGGAAAACACTCACAATGACTTAAACATTCTATTTCCCTAAGAACTTTGTTGGACCTATAGTTTAAGAAAAGGAATTATATCTTTGTAATGTAGAGAAACTTCTCTCTATGTCTTTAGCTTCATAAAACTAATTAAATAAAGAAAAAAAAAATAAATAAATAAATAAAAGTATTGGTCTGTGAGGACAACACTCACTTGACCATATAACTGAGGTTCAAATAACAAATGATATAACAATATCTAGTTTGCTTATAAAAATAAATTAGAAATGACTAGAATGCATATAATTTGGAAGAGAGAAAGGAATTAAAAATAAAAAAATAAATTCCTTAAATAAATATTGATTTATGCTAAATTAAACTTTAACAAAAGTTTACTGTCCAAAATATTGCCTAAAGATACATAACTCTATAATAAACTAAACAAAACAAAATAAAAAAAATTAAAAAAATAAAACTCACAATAACTGTGATGTACCTAGTTTGATTGCTGCTAGCTGACTGAACCCCTACAAGCAGCCCACAAAGCCTTATATACTCCTGACAAAACCCACAGCGCCCACAAAACCCACAGTTCTAACAAAACCCACAAAACCCACAAAACCCACAACGCCCACAAAACCCACAGCGCCCACAAAACCCACAGCACCCACAACGCCCACAAAACCCACAGTTCTAAACCCCACAATTTTTGTGGGTGTATTCAAACAAGCATGAGCTAGTATTGCATGTGTATATTTAGTCAATCTTCACAATGATCATTCATAGAAATTACCAATTTGATATTTTACACATTGTTACATTGCGATTGTATTGCCCCAAGAAAAGAAAAAAACATCAGTTTTGTAATTCGCGGAACATACCATGTTATGCTGTTGCTGATAGCAATGGTTCGGAAACTGTTATGCACTGTTACAATATTACCGAGGTAACCCGCATGACAGGGCAGTCAACATGTGTATGTACCAAAGAAATAAGGAAGAGAAAAGAAAAACCAAACTTAAATGCAATGATGTATACAAATAAAACATCAGGGGCTATAAACACATTGAGTATGTACCGTATAGTCTTAAACAGTTATCCAGAAATAGTCATTAATCAAATTATCAAGGATGCCAGCCATCGGCATTGATACTCCCTGTTTCCGCTAACTCAAAACATATAGACTATACCAGCTAACAGTTAATCGACGAAGTAGACAAAACAGAGGATCCTAGAAAATATTAATGTCAACTCATTTGAACAATTCACTAGTAATGCGCCAAAAAAAAAATCGAGACTGAATTGGGTGGCTTGTATGGTGTTTACCGTATACAAGCATGCATACCTCACTCCCTAAATGCAGGTTATTACAATATCTGTGTTGTATGGCATGAGCCACGATCAGGATCTGCTCTTTTCTGCAGTCTGACAAGGTTGTCAAGGAACAAAATCAAGTGGCATTTGCGTAAGCTGACCAAATGCAGCTCAGAAACAACACTGGTCACTGATTTGTATAGCAAGGGATGTTTTTGTATAAAACACTCAAAGTAACATTTCTCTGGTTCTGCCAGATGCTTTAGCCACTTTTCAGCTGCATGAATACCACGAGTGATGCCACAGTCCTGGGTTATGTCAAGTACACATGCTACATTATGATGATTGACTGTTAGAATTGATGTATTTATTTCCTGCGTAATACCAACATACTTCTTATTGTAGGTGTAAAATACGATATCATAAATTGTTTGAAGACTTCTAATCTTGCTGGCAATGAAAGTGGTCTGATTGTCTGATTTTCTGATACCATCAGCATTGGCAACCCGATCTTCAAGAAGAAGACGGAATGGCAAAGGATCATATCCCTTCACTCTTAATGGATTATTTATGTTCTTTCCAAATGTCTTGATACAGATTTTGCAATCTTTTCCATCTAATGTTTTGTTCAAAATATCTTCATCTGAAGTACATTTGTATACATAAATTATTTTATTGTCTATTTCCTTTGTAATGTAAAGATCTCTGAGAATATCAGTTTTGTAATGCCTGTGAATGTAGTTCTAACTGACACAGTTTAATACAAAGTTGTATTGCATCCAATTAATCATTAGTGACAGTTCTTGTCCAGTGTGGTGAGTAGACTGGAGTCCTGCTGAGCCGACCTTGATGGGGTCATTCTCCAGCTAATTTTTAAAAGCAAACATTTGGAGAAATCTCTACGAGTGAGTATACACAACAATAACTTGCTTTAATAATACTTTTGTAACCCATGCTAGTGAAAATATTATCATTTGCACTCACAGTGGATGTATATTAAAATAATGATTTTTATCTGCAAGATACCGTTGTATAGTTACCTGGATACAATAAAATCTTGGTAAGTTTGCATCTTGTAACTTATCATGCATGAATGGCAGGTGCCTTCAAGCCATCAGGTGATATTCCCGTCTCTTTTGTGATTGTGTTATTTGACATAAGCAATACACACTACAGTAAGTATGCATATGCAAGCCGGCATCCACTACATATACGGAGTTCGTGGATATATTTTTTTCTTTAATAAATTTCGCATGATGAAAAAAAAAGGAATAAATGATAACAATGTAAGGTTAGTTTCTTTCATTTTATTTTAAAATAAGTGTATGTTTATTAATTATTTTGTACCATGCAAAGGCAGAGGGGGGGGCACAAATTCAACACAAAATTATTTTCTTTCTTGTTTGTATGGAATAATGGAGCCAATATGATTGACGATATTGACTAGTAATGACAAGCTTTTAATTTACGCACGCACACACTAAGACAACTTGAAAAATAAAAACAAACAATAAAGTTAACTGGTAAGAGCTTCATACTGCAGCAACACTGACAAAATGCTCAACATTATTCTCTCTCTCTTTCATGTGTAATCGAGTGTGTATTATATGCATCAGTGTTACAACGTGAAGCCTAAAATTATATATATTTGTTTTAATATCTCATGTACACTACCCTTAGAAAAATGTATACGTATTCTGTAGAATACTATCTGTTAAGTATTACTGTTTTATAAATCGACATTGATAATTTGACTGGAAGACTTAAATTGAGAATGTCGTTGTGCAGATGCATATATTTTTTTAGCATAAAAAAATGTATATAAATATTTTAATTAGAACGAGCAAGATATGTCAGTCTGTGTTTTCTCTCATATATATGTACATTACGAAGTATGATTAATTTCTTTGAAAGAATATAAATTTCGTTTAAATTTAGTTTTTTTCCCTAAAACCTATTCCTAAAACGTATCTTGCATAGTATCTACATGTTGCTTGAAGAAAAAGAACTTGTTCAAATTATTGTTAAGCTGAGCCAAATTGTCTTTCGAGTTGGGCCCGAATTGTCTTGGGACAAATTGTCTTTGGGCCAAATTGACTATAATCCAGTATAAATGATACACCTTTCCCATCCCCTCACCCTATTCGATCCCACAGCTTGAATCCACTTTTTTCTGGTAAACAGGGTCTTTCAGAAAAAGAAAGAACCCTTTTTCCCATTATCACTCTTTTGGTTACATCCATATGCAACACAGTGCACCATATTTGCTGTATAAAAGCACGATCATAAGATATATTACATAGACATTTACATGGGGAAATTAAACACTTGAATGGCTAGGTTGAAAAGAAGGGATAAATGTACATCATATCCATTTTTGGCATGTGGAAACTACTGATTGTTGACGGAGATTGTCGAATAATTTTTTTTATTTAATAAAGCGGATTTTTAAGTCTAATTAAACATTTTTATGGTGTGCATACATAACAAATACGTTTTGTTTATGACTATAATAATATCACATGTTTGTAAAATATAGGTGGCCAGTGACCTTTTTAATGGACAAGACAAGAAGACATCTACAGGCATATGAAAAAAAAAGGTAATGAGAGAGAGGCAGAAAGACAGACATGTAGAGAGAAACAGAGACAGACAGACTGACAGAAAGAATGTACATCAAAATGACTGAGAAGATCTGGATGATCCACATCTTTTGATAACCAGTCACTGACTGCTCGTGCTACAGCAGACACCAATTGCTGGAATTTATCTCCCCTTGCATCCAAGATTTTTATCTGTGAAAACCAGCTTGGTATGCTCTCCATGTGAGCTACACACAATGGAATAAACTGCATGTCATCATCCTGAAGAATTAAATATGATATTTCAGTCATTATGAAAACAAAAATTAACCTAAATTTAGAGATATTATAAAATAATTACTTTTCATGATAATGTTTCAGTGGAATTTTGTTACAAATAATGAATTCTGGTTTCAATAGTTGTGTTTCTTTTTTATTTGTGAAACTGTGTCAGTGTGTTCATTTTGTACATATACTACTGCTGGTTAAAAGTGTAATAATGATATAATGACCATACTTTAATTTGTGCGAATTCTGAGCAAGTTCATAAACCATAGGACATGCATTGATTGATCTGTTTGTCCATAGTATTAACAAAATCAACTGATTAATACCAAACAAATGTGACCCAGATTCCTATTACTGAAGCCAGTTCTAATATAAATATTGTTTCATAATATAAAGATTTTCTTTGAAAACTAAATGAATCACAGAAATAATATACATTAATTTATATTATTTTGCCTCAGAAAATCTGAAAGATAATCCATATTTTTCTTCAAAAAATGCTGGAAGTAAGCTTAGCTCTATAACTCCAAATATAACTGCAATTGCTCTAAATATGTAAATAAACCAACCACTCAACAGATTCAGGAATTTAATGACAGACCACCATAATTTGTACGGTAGAAAGACAATGCAAAATACATCCAAAATTGAGCCATCAAGAGAAAGCTGAATCTGAATACAAGTGAGACAAGAGAGAAACCGACCACTTTATGTCAACCCAGTTTAGCATAGTGGAAAGAAGAAAACAGATAATAACCTGCAAACATGTCTAAATCTTTATATCACACAGACTAATCCATTTTACTGACATGAATTATCTACATCAAGTCTTCAGGTAAACCACATTAAGTAATCTTGAGTTGTGGGATGTGTCAGTTGTTTATATTGCTACTTATTAAGAAAACCTTCAGTCAATCCATTTGATAATATTAGTAATCAATGCAATGTCATGGTCTGATGGTCTGACAGTCATCTATCCAATAGCCTGTTTTGAGAAATGGTAAAACATTCATTAGTTCAAGTTCCAACTTGAATGTTTTATTTTTCTGCATCTTTAAAAATCATACATTGTGTCCAAACAATTTCAGACAATTAAAAGTTATTATAAATCTAGAAAATATGGTGTCTGGAAAATTGGAGGGAACAGATATTCCAGTTAATGATGGTACATGTCTATTCTATACAAATTAAAGGCATGAGTAGTGAGAGAGAAACTGAAAGGGAGGTGTTATGAATTTTTGTCAGTATTTATTTAAATATAGAAATAGCAAAAGGCCACAAAAAAGATAAATCCAATTTTCAATAAGTAACATCTGTTAGCCACTTTAAATAAAAAAATTTGTTGTTACTATTATCATTATTGTTGACACTTATCAGAAGCCTGTTTGCCCTAAGCTACAAAGCTTTTACTATTACAAGGAGTGGTAACAAGCTCTGCAGCCAATCAGATACAAGGTTACCTCCAATTGTATGAATAGATCTTGTTCCCTAATCAAACTCATATGACATCTTGATAATATAAGACTACTGAACAAGTCTGATTAAAATCGGATGAGTTGCTAGATTGTTGACAAGTTCAATAAATCTTATGCAAGGTCACATAAAAAAACATGCATGAATTTCACTCATAATCACACTCTACCTAGATCCTGACAACACAGGCCTGTTTTCCAAGTTTTATCAAACTCCTAGCAAAACTAGTCAAGGCTTGTATAACAATTTCCATATCTGATGCAAGACCACCCATAAATATATGCATTGGTCTCAGGCATAGAAAAAAATCATCCAATATCTTGTTGATATTATCTCATTTACCAAGTCTGATTAAAATTAGGTCACTAAAACAGTCTATTAAGTGGTAAGATCACCTCATTATAATGCATAGATTTTACTCACAATAAAAATATTATCCATCTTGAACATTATAATCCAAAACTGGATAAAAAAGCATGGCTTCCAGAGTGGTAAAAAGCTCAGCTGATCAGATACAAGCAGACATTTCAAGTTTGGTAAAAACTGCATCATAAATATGGCTTCCTGAGATGCAATAAATTCAGCCAATCAGACGTAAGATTATATCACTAATATGCAAGAATCTCACTCACTATTGAACCCATTGAAGATCTTGGTGATATAAACCCATATTTCAAGTTTGATAAAAACTTTAGTCTATCAGAAATATGGTTTCCAGTGGGAACAAACTCAACAAATCAGATGCAATTGTTGATGGACAGATGATGCATAACAGATGACAGATGATGCACAACAGATGCATGGTCATACTATAAGCTCACTTAGCCATGTGAGATACAAAAAATGAGATCCACATCTGCCATCTACCTTTGTTATAATCTGATTTTCAGCTTAATTGGGTCTGCTAAAGTGTGTGTGTGTGTTTGTGTGTGTGTGTAATCATCAAGTTTAAGACCTTGATATATAGTATAAATGTATTAAATACTGCATGACTGTCTTTTCATGCCATAGCAAATACCTCTTTTTGTCAACAACAAATATTAATTACTTTACTTGTACTTTTATTAATTTGCAAGATTTTATCAATATTACATGAAGCGATTAAACAAAAATAAATTTTCACCTCCTCTCACTTGGCATTATCTGTAAAGGAAACCATGAACTGTGTGATACCATGCTGGAACTAAGAGTAATAAACATTTCTGGATCTATGAAATCACAGTTTGTTTTAAATAATAAACATTCCTGGATCCATGAAATCACACTGTTTGTTTTAAATAATAAACATTTCTGGATCTATGAAATCACACTGTTTGTTTTAAACAAAATGTTCATAATACAGAGAGGTATTCTTAATAAACCTATGTGTTTTTGGTACATAGAAGATTTATTTTTAGTTTATTTAGACAAGAATTCATGATATTAATGTAAATGATAGTGAGGGACTATACTGTGTGTTTATAAAACATAAAACTGATACAGTCTACATAATGTGTGCAGCTTGCTGTCACAGTTTGTACAAATGAACAATATGAAAATGTGTCATTTTGCTGCACATGCATGTTTGTTCAGCTTGCAATGTTTTATGCAATTGCACTGAATATGTGTATTTAATAAAATAATTCATAAAAAGTGAAAATAGTTTATGTGGTAAGAGAAAATAGTTTGTTCCCGTGCTTAATTGCATTGTTGTAAAATTTCAATTATCCCCTAAAGTACATATCCATAGAAAACCAAGAGGGGCTAGATATGGAAAACTTGAAACAATGTTTTTTGTTTGTTTTTTTAAGCTGGTCTGCTATGAAGAATATATACATAACCAAATCTTACTCTGCAATACTACATAGGCCTCTTGAATTAGCCTGATATTAATTCTGCAAAATCCTCATGATGTGTATGTACAATCAGTTTTCTGGTTCCCTGTTGATAAAGTTTTCACATTTTTGGCAAAGCCTTTGAAAGCAGAAAAACAGTCTATAACACTCACATCCACACCCACAGACAGCTGTACCATCTAGCAGCAGCCAAAAGTCATGCATAATAACTATTGTCACATGTCCTATATTTACCTTGGCTAAAAACCTGGCCAGTGCAATGTTATATTCTTCTCTACACATACTTGAAGACATATATGTGTCAGACATTAGAGAGACCACACATCTGGCTAGACCCACACACTGATAGATGATATTCAGCCAATTTGTACCTGAAATCACGTAAATTAATACTTATCAATGTTGATATTCTCTATATTTGATGCTCATGTCCTATGGCATGTGAGGAAATTTGTGTGTACATTGAGGAATTCACTCACATTGTGGCTCATGACATATCTATTGCCAGAGATTGCACAATTATAATCAACTGTCAACCTCATCCTGTCCATAACAAGTTCAAAATACAGTTTCTGTTTGTTAACACATAGAATTTCACCAGACCCATTGTCTACATTTTGTAGTATATTAAAACTCCTTCAATCCATTTTATAATACTGAAGACTTCATTCATGATCATCACTCTACTGTAACTGAACTCACCAAACACAAGCTGTAGTCCTACCCACTTATATCGACATCACTTATGTCGACAAGCCACCTATTTCGACAAAAATGCAAAGTCCTGGTCCCTTGGTCTACTATTACTACCAAAATTGTCATGCTTATGTCAACGTCGAGATAAAAAATAAACGTACATGTCGACAGAAGCCCTTGGTCCCAGCTTGAACAACTCCTTTGTTTTCTAATCATTTATGTCGACAAGCTGCCAGTTCTGACCCATACTTTAACAATTAGTTGATCTTGCCGCCAGGCTTTAATTTACCCGCCTAGTCATTTATGTCGACCAGCTGCCAGTTCCGACCCATACTTTGTTCAACAATTAGTTGATCTTGCCGCCAGGCTTTAATTTACCCGCCTAATCATTTATGTCGACCAACTGCCGGTTCCGACCCATACTTTGTTCAACAATTAGTTGATCCTGCCACCAGGCTTTAATTTACCTGCCTAATCATTTATGTCGGCAAGTGGCCAGTTCCGACCTGTACTTTATTCAACAATTAGTTGATCTTGCCACCAGGCTTTAATGTCACGGTCGAATAAAAAAAAACAGGCTTTTGGTTGGTCCTATAAAGTTGGCTTCTCATGGCGACTTAAATAAAAGCAATGAAATCTGATCGATTCTTGCATTTTCCAAAGTGATTGGTGATTAAAACAAGTTTATAGTGCTGTGAAAGTTTCCTTTTAAATTTTATTTATATTTACGATGGCTACCAACAGCAGTGTAAAATGCAGATTAAATTTACAGTCTCTGGAAACTAAATATCTGGCTGTTAAGGAAGTTGAGGGTGGGGCATCTTGCAAAGATGTCTGTGAAAAATTTTCTCTTAAACATAACACCCTGTCAGGATGGATGAAAGCTGCTGAGTCTATAAAGAAAGACTATGTTGAAGGTAACTGCGCTCCCCAAAGGAAGAAGCAGAAAACTGCTAAATTTGAAGACGTGGAGGAGGCCACAGCAAAATGGTTCAATGAAACCCGCATTGCACATTCCACCTTATCCATAGATCGTGATATGATCATTGAAAAAGCGAAAGAATTTGCGAAAAAACTTAGTGTGGAGAACTTCGCTGCAACAAGTTGTTGGTTCAGTCGCTGACCAAAATCTAGGCCAATGTAAGTACATGTACATGAAGCATGTAAATAACTATGTGCTAATGCTGACATTGAATATCGTAATGTTTTTCATATCAGGATGTGACCGATGCAATAGTTTATTGTGGATTTTATTACACAAAGGTAACCAAAATGTAATTTGTCAATATACAAGTGTATTTCACACTGGTTTTGTCTTCATGTACTCAAAATTTCCATTGTTTCTTTTCTCAAAAGTGTAAATGCTACTCACTGATGACAAGTCACCCCTTACTGACAAATTTAACTTGTATCTTTTTTTTCAGACCCCCCTCCCCCCAACACTTATTTTGACATCCACCTATGTCGACAATATTTCCTCGGGCCCGAGGATGTCAACATAAATGGGTAGGACTGTAATTAAACTTACTAACTGACTGATCAACTGACAAACCACCATCACATTACCATGACGTGGATCTAACTTTACATTCCAGGTTTCATAGACATATAATGATTGACAGATTATGAGTTCTCACAATAGTTAAAGTTTCCTATTTGTTAACTCTCTTTAGGAAAGAAGATTTACTATGCTTACAACTGTGTCCCCTACCCTCTGTACAACCTATAGGTGGCGTGATCACATGGAGACTTAACTTGGTGTGGCTATATAATATGTGTCCTTGCCATATATGCTGCACTTGAACTATCAAACAAATGCTGCCTACCAATTACCACTGACCTACAGGCTCTGTACCTAACATGGCACACATGTGACTACTTGTCATCTTAGCACTGCTTTTATAATATGATATATATTTTGTCCCTACTTACCCACATATGGAATAGAGATCTAAGTGCATTGTAAGATTTAGCTAGAACAGTACTGTAACATTAATAACATTTAACATATTCAAAATTGTCATCTTTCATTTATCCACAGATCTTGTATGAAATACTTAATGTTTTAGCTTGTATTACCTCAATTATTACATAACTATTAAGTTTCCCAAAAATCCACTCTGTGATATTTATATGCTGACTTTATTCCAAGAAAAGGAAAATACTATATCTATCTAACAGTATAGACAAGGTCTATTATCACACAATATACTGACAGATCTAAGATTCAGTGATGATTGCTTCAAATTTCTAGCAGTACAAACAGTGTACAACTCAGGCACCACAATTCCAGTAGAACAGTGTACAGCTCAGGTCACATATTTCACGTAGGGCAAATAATGTATAGCTCAGGCCCTATTTTTCTTGTATAACAGTGTACAGCTCAGGCCCCACATTTCCAGTAGAATAAACAACATACAGCTCAGGTCACACATTTCCAGTAAAACGGTGTACAGCTCAGGCCCCATACATCCAGCAGAACAAACAGTGAACAGTTTAGGCCCCACACTTCCAGCAGAACAGTGTACACCTCTGGTCCCATAATTCGAGCAGAGCAAATTGTGAACTAGCTCAGGGACCCATATTTCCAGTAGAACAGTGTGTTGCTCAGGCCCCATATTTCCAGTAGAACAGTGTACAACTCAGGCCCCATATTTCCAGTAGAATAGTCAACAACTCAGGCCCCATACTTCCAGCAGAGTAAACACTGAACTAGCTCAGGACCCATATTTCCAGCAGAACAGTGTATAGCTCAGGCCTCATATTGCCGGTAGAACAGTGTCCAGATCAGACCCCATACTTCCAGCAGAGCAAACAGTGAACTGCTCAGGCCCCATATTTCCAGCAGAACAGTGTACAGTTCCGACCCCATACTTCCAGCAGAGCAAACAGTGAACTGCTCAGGCACCATATTTCCAGCAGAACAGTGTCCAGCTCAGACCCCATACTTCCAGCAGAGCAAACAGTGAACTGCTCAGGCCCCATATTTCCAGTAGAATAGTTTACAGATCAGGCCCCATTCTTCCAGCAAAACAAACACACATACACAAACACACGTACATACACACTACATGATAGAGAGGTATTCTAAGTCATTGACAAGGAAACAGAAAATATTGCTGAAAGTGGCTGACAGGAAGAAAATGTAGGTCTGGCAGGTTCAAATCTACCAGAATATATCACATTTTGTTACATCTGATATGACTCAAGAATGTACTAAAGAAAATATCTTAGATCGGCATGCCAATGGGAAAAATTACCCTTGCCATTTTTCCCATATCAGTAAAATACCAATAAATTGTTGAATCCAGATACCGACCTAAAATACTTTGTCTAGTATATTCTCAAATCTTATCAGACGTTTTTTCGGCATAGTTCATTTTGAGCAAACAATATATGAGTAACATCTGGGTTGATATAATCAGAATGAAAATAACTGAAGGCTGCTAGTACTACTGGTGGTGCACGATATGATAGTCAAGGCAAGATTAAAGGCAGAGCAAATGGATCAGTTGCCCCTGGGAACCCACCTAGTGGGTTCCTCACAACACAGCAAAATGGTATTTTTTAAAAAAACCTTGTATCTTATTTTTTATTATGTGTTTTTGGGAAAGGGGGATTTTTTTTTTTTTAAATTCTTGGCCTACAACCACATTAATCTGGCCTCAATAATGGTATACTTATGCATAACATTAAGATGCTATTTAATGTACAGTTGGATATTCTTGATATAGAATATATGTTTGGCTGGAAATCATGGTGTAAAATGCACTTTACGGTTACAATCAATGTCATGTAAACTTATGTTACAAAGTGCTTGCATGTCGATGTTTACAAGTTAAAGAAATAATATACAAATAATCAACAAATCTCAGCCTCAAAATCGAATATAATTACAGTGTTCATGACTTGTAGTCTGACTGTGAACATGATGTATTTAAACTAAAGTGCAGATATGGAGTTTCCTGAAACTTTTGAGTTTCTTTCTTCAATCGATACTGGATCATGAGATGTTGTTTATTAATTTGAATGTTCAATTCAATATGCAATTTTTAATTAGTGATATAAAATACAATTCGTTACTGTATTGCAGCATATATATTCATCCAGCACATGTACTTGTAACAAGTTGCACTTTTCTATAATATTTTTCTATGAAGCAATTCAGTTTTGACATAAAAAATACTAAACTTTCTTCTTCAAGTACCTGCTTCTAGAGTCAGCCATCTTTACCTGCACCAAGTCACATAATCTCCTTACTAATAATTTTTCATTACATATTCAAATTGAATGCTAAAGAATAAAACATATAACAACAATATGAACCATACTATGTATGCCTATTTATGATGAAAGAAATAAATAAGTGGTGACTAAAAAAATAAATCAGTGGTGACTATTAATGTTGTTTATATCCATCTGGAAAATACAATTATTACATGTTACTATCTCTAGCTAGTGGTATAAATATTTACAACAAAAAGTGGTGACTGTCAAGATTTTTTTCATATCATTATGGAAAATGAAATTATTAAGGGCTACGATCTTTAATAAGTGGAAACAAGAAAAAGGAAAAAAAATTTCTGTTTTGGGAGTTGAACCCAATACATCAGTGTTTATAGGTGGACATCATACCTTTGCATCATTAAACTATTTACAAACATGTATCTTTATAAGATCTATACAAAGCTTATTATACTCTATAGTAGCCATTAGGATTTTTTTCTATCAAATATTTCTGACAATCAGCAAGCTTTATCTGATATGACTTTGGACTTGTATGCAAATCAATATAAATACTCTTTTCAAATTTTGTTTCCTCATAAACCATTCCAGTTCTAAAGATAGCGATTTTGAAATAGCCCCTAGAGAATTAAGGCACCAGTTACCCCACTATCTTTACTTCTCATTCTGTATTTTGTTGTTGCAGGGACAAAATGTACTTTATACTGAATGTTGATTATTTATTTGGCCATTTCAAATTGTAATGATTGAGTCTTGAATAAGTGATGGTCCTATGGTAGGCCTAAGTCCTACGGTAGGCCTAAGTCCTACAGTAGGCCTTGGCCGTATGATAGGCCTAGGTCCTACAGTAAACCTAGGTTGTATGGCAGCCCTTTGTCATATAATAGACCTAACCGGTTCCATGTGACCCTCTATACAGTCTACATTTACACATATGTCGATCACTTTCTATGACTGGATTTTTTTAAACCAACAAAACTCTAAGTGAATTAACGATAGTTCCACAATATTGCATAACACTGTAAATAATGATCTTACAGAGATATATTTGTCCATAATATAATTCTGATACTAATATCTGATAAACCAACTGGATTGTCTGTATCATGATACAACAATTCAACACCTCCTGGAATTATTTCAACTGTGAACAGTTTCCATAATTTCAACAGAACATGTGTGTCTGATAAGTAAAACTGTATTTAATTTCATACTTTACACATTTTTTAGGGCATAATAATTGTGATATCAAAATTACCTACCTTGTCAACTGTTGCTTTGATAAAAGTATTACTGTTGCTATGTACTGTTTTAATGACATGCAGCTGATCCGAAATAAAAATAATTTATAATGACAAAAATTTGGTTTCATATGCATTTTTTACAATGCTTTAAATAAATGTTGTTTCTTCTAGGGCCTGTAAATAACTGGTAACAGACAATTACAAATACCAATTTTATAAATAACATTAAGCATCGCATCAAAGCCCATTTATCAGTAATGCTAGCATTTGAATCTAACCATTGTATTAAAATTAACGTAGCCCACAAGAGTGAAACAACATACAAGTTCAGAAATTTCAACTTATCTAGTAATAAAAATGTCTTGAAAGTTTCATGGTGTTTCATGACTGTGGGGATAGTTACTTTGTATAAATAAATTGCAGTCAGCTGTATTTTTCACATCCACTTTCAACATCTCACGTATGGCTGCCGATGATGTCATTGCACACAATAAATATGAAAAATGCAATGTGTTTTTAAAGATAAAGGTATGTCCATATAAACTACACAAAACACCTTTTAAAATAAAGAAAATAAAGTTTGGACATTTTCTGAGGCCATTACAGAGCATTAGAGTACCTAGTCCTTTGTGGGATATTTTTTAGTAATCAGCTTAACTGTTCTAATTGGGTGATATTTTATGAGGATCAATTTTACCACTCTAATCTGTGGGATATAAATATATACTAAGTGTAAATATAAATTAAAGCCTTTTGCAGAAACAGATGGCATTGTCATTTGATTGCATGCTATCACAACTGTCGTGGAATGTTTTATTTCACTCAACACACAGAATTATCTCTAAATTGGCTAAAAAATTCTTTCTCACTTTCATCAGTATCAAAATACCCCCCATTATGTTTTTATTTTTGTTTCTACATAGAAATGAGAGAAAACAATTTCACATGCTGGTATGGGATAGGGAACTCCCAATCTTGGGATATAAATCTTCTGTGGGCAGAAATTCAGCAAAAAAGCTTATTTGTCCCTACAAATTCTAACCCTCAAGTTATATTTCTGCACTATCCTATAAAAGTTCATATTATTCTATTTCAAAATGAGGGGCATTCTGTTACACAGCATACAAATGGACAGTGGCATACAAACATATGTACAGACATCCAAACTATATGCACTACATTATATTTAAATGCAGGATATTTACCTGTTGTCAATTCACTCCTATCATAAAACACCTTGATTTTGGGATCAATGTCCTTGAAAGCTTGCAGCAAAGCCTCTGCTTGACTTGAGTTCTTGTGAGAGTATGAGATGAAAACATCATAAGCATATAATTTGTCGTCATCCTCATCTTCCCCAATTTCACGATCGCCGTCCTTTATGTCTATCTGTCCGCTTGTTGGCTGTGGACCAAGGTTCTTCACAATCTCTGCACAAGCCTTCTCTATTTTCACCTCTGCAATTTCTCCTTCTTGTCTTACCCTGAGATAAATACAAAATTGGATTTGTTTCGTATTTTGAATAACTCTCTCTTACCTTCCCTCTTTTTTTAACAATAAGATTAACATAAGTGATTAATTGTTTTGTGAAAGCAAAAACTGAGACAAATTAATGTTAGAAATTACACCATCAATGAGGTTTGTGAAATAAATCCAGGTTAAAGTTAGAAAGGCAAAGTGAAATTGGGGCCAAAGCAGAGTAAAATCTTGATGAATTAGATCAGGTCACAGCAACCCCTGGCACACATGTTAACAGTGGCAAGCAGGACTCTTTGGAAAGACACATGTTACAAGTTAGTTTTGTATAATATGTATTAAAACTGATAATTTCTTAAAGGGATGGATATGACTTGACATGCAGCACTCTACAATTGAGCAGACATGGAATAGCAGTTCTAAAAAGGTTGCTGATCCTTGGATTAGACCTATGTTTGTAAAATAAGTATTCTCATAAAATATCTAAGTCCAATAAGTTCAAAAAACATATGTATACAAATATGCCTACCAAATTGAATTTGTCTTCCTCAAGTGGCTTTTGCTTCATCATGCTATCAAGAATTTTGTCCCAAAGAAAATCAAAAGTGTGTAATGGTCTGAAAAATTGTTACAATGCCTGAAAAACTGCAACAATTGGCTTAAAAATCAAATTAGGTCAACTACATGTGGATACAAATTAGCAAGCAAATTTCATTTATACTGAGTAGTTTTTGTGCAATTTTGCTATAAACATTTTAGAACAGATGTACATATGGATTTACAGATGGTTGTAGGGGTTTACAGATGGTTGTAAGGGTTTACAGATGATGTAGGGATTTACAGATGGATGTAGGGGTTTGACCAAATCAAGATGCACCTGCTGCAAGCTGTGGGAGAACAACAGAAAAGCACAAACCAAACTTGATCTCGATCTTCTTGATATTAAGTCCCAAATCAAACTTGATCTAGATCTTCTTGATGTTAAGTCCCAAACGAAACCTGATCTCGATCTTCTTGATATTAAGTCCCAAATCAAACTTGATCTTGCTCTTCTTGATATTAAGTCCCAAATCAAACTTGATCTAGATCTTCTTGTTATTAAGTCCCAAATCAAACTTGATCTATATCTTCTTGATGTTAAGTCCCAAACGAAACCTGATCTCGATCTTCTTGATATTAAGTCCCAAATCAAACTTGATCTCGATCTTCTTGATATTAAGTCCCAAATCAAACTTGATCTAGATCTTCTTGATATTAAGTCCCAAATCAAACTTGATCTAGATCTTCTTGATATTAAGTCCCAAATCAAACTTGATCTATATCTTCTTGATATTAAGTCCCAAATCAAACTTGATCTATATCTTCTTGATATTAAGTCCCAAATCAAGCTTGATCTCGATCTTCTTGATATTAAGTCCCAAATCAAACTTGATCTAGATCTTCTTGATATTAAGTCCCAAATCAAACTTGATCTGGATCTTCTTGATATTAAGTCCCAAATCAAACTTGATCTAGATCTTCTTGATATTAAGTCCCAAATCGAACTTGATCTCGATCTTCTTGATATTAAGTCCCAAATCAAACTTGATCTAGATCTTCTTGATATTAAGTCCCAAATCAAACTTGAACTATATCTTATTGATATTAAGGCCTAAACCAAACTTGATCTAGGTCATTTTGATATTAAAGCCCAAACCAAACTTGACCCTGATCTTCTTGATTATAAAGCTCAAACCAAACCAGATCTAGTTCATCTTGATATTATGTTCTTAATCTTGTAATGGTAAAATTTTGGAGTCAAACAAACTGAAAAAGGCTCAAATTTAACTTCAATACTGAGCATCATAAATGAATAAAATCCTAAAAAAATAAATTAATAGTGACTAATATAACTGCCTCCTATTTTTCCTTGTTTTGTTTCCTTGTTTCAGTTTACTCTTTTACAAATTTCAGAATTATGACTGAATGCTCTTGATGAAAGCTTCATCCAGTTTTGTTATATTGTATATATTGTGCACAACTGAAAGTCTCAAGGAAGAGTAGCTGTTGTAACTACCATCTATAAATAAAGTCATTATTTTTTGTTATAATTTATGAATTTTCTTCAGTCATGATTTTATTCAAAAGTTATTAAAGCAGAAGCAACATTCATAAGGCCATGGCAGACTTCTAAGTCAAATGCAGGGAGGCTGAAGGAAAATTGAACTTGATGTCAAACACAGGCCAGAAGTTCAAAGGCTGATGAGAATTGAACTTGATGTCAAACACAGGCCAGAAGTTCAAAGGCTGATGAGAATTGAACTTGATGTCAAACACAGGCCAGAAGTTCAAAGGCTGATGAGAATTGAACTTGATGTCAAACACAGGCCAGAAGTTCAAAGGCTGATGAGAATTGAACTTGATGTCAAACACAGGCCAGAAGTTCAAAGGCTGATGAGAATTGAACTTGATGTCAAACACAGGCCAGAAGTTCAAAGGCTGATGAGAATTAAATTTGATGTCAAACACAGGCTTTATGTTCAAAGACTGATGGAAAATTGAACTTGACCTTGTAGATATATAAGTCTTATACCAATTTTGTTTGAGTTCTTGAAAAGTTACTGAATGCAAACAAACTTTGAGACAAATGGACAGACAGGATGCATGGGTAGGACAGATGGACAGACAAAGGATGGATTGATAGGACAGATGAACAGACAGGATGCATGGGTAGGTCAGACAGACAGAGAGAATAGATGGGTAGGACAGATGGACAGACATAATGGATGGGTAGGACAGAAAGATAGACAAGGGATGGATTGGTGAGACATGGACAGAAAAGGATGTGCAGGACAGATGGAGAGACAGGATGGATGGGTAGGACAGATGGATTGGATCGATGGGTAGGACTGATGGACACACAGGATTGATGGGTAGGTCAGATGGACAGACAGGATGGAAGGGTAGGACAGATGGACAGGTATAATGGATGGGTAGGAAAGATGGACAGACAGGATGAATGGCAAGGACAGACGGACATGGGTAGCACTATAATAATATTGCTGTTCTCATAAAATATGACAGGGACATACAAACAATAAATACAACTGTAAACAGATAAATTGTATAACATTAATCTCCTGCCATGAATATTTTTGCACATGCCAAAGTCAAAATGTGTTTGTTTTCTCCTTTATGACCCACAATTTTAGATTAGGTCAGTTGGTAGGTAAATTATGACTACTGTATTGACTCCATAGCCTTAAAATTGATATGAGAAACATTATTTTGACATGGATTGAAAACAGGCTTGTACACAGCATGTAAATATAACTGCTTCATAAATCTTTAAAAATCTGTATGAGTTAAGCCAATTGACACATTGCCTGAGCTGAGAAAATCATGAGTACACATTAGCATAAGATCCAGTGTAAAATCAAAGATTTTTTTCTTTTGATGATTACATGTATGGACCATAACGTAGAATTCATTTTTAGTAAATACTAAGAATTTCATGAAAACAAGAGGCCTATATTGACCCAATATCGGTTACCTGCTTACATAACTTAACAGTTGACCATCTAAACAAAAGTAGGCTTATACAGTATTGTAAGACCACAACCCTATGTAAACTATCTCTCAACCTTTATATTATGTACATTTTACTTATTTTACTAAACTCTGATGCCAATTCTTTCCAAATATAGTCTCTAAATTGGTAGCAAGCTCAGCCAATCAAATACATTAATATGCATGAATTTCACTAATTTTCAAACACATGTAAGATCTTGATAATATATGCCTATATTCCAAGTATGATCAAATTTGGATCAGAAGTATGACTCCCAGAGTGGTAACAATCCCAGCCAATCAGATGCAAGGTCTCCTCATTAATAGGTAGATCTTGCTCATTATCAAACCTGAATGAGCTAGGGCCACATTCCAACTCCAATTAATACTGGATCTAAAGTATGATTTCCATGGAGGTAATAAGCTCAGCCAATCAGATGCAAGATCACCTGATTAATAAGCATGAATCTCACTCATTATCAACTCATCCAAAATCTTTTTCTATGAGCAAATATTCTATGCCATTAATATGCATGAATCTCACTCATTATTGGTCTGATACCTTGATGATATAAGCAAATACTCCAAGTCTGATCAACATCATATCAGAAAAATTGTCTCCAGAGTGTTAACAAGTTCAGCCAATCAGATGCAAGATCACTTCATCATATATGCATGGATCTCACTCAATACTGAACTTGTCCAAAATCATTGTGATATACACCCATATTCCATGTTTGATCAAAATCAGATAAGAAGTGGTAGCAAGCAATTGTTGACAGATGACAAATGAAGCATGATGCATAATGGACATAGGGCCATACCATGAGTTCATTTGGCCTTATGGCCTTTTGAGCTAAAAATGCAGACGCACTGTTGAATTGGCATAAAATAGATAATGTCAGCTAGGTGACATACTTCAGACCTGAGTGCATAGCAAGTCTTGTGTATCCATGTAATTATGCAATGCTTTACACCTTTGCCAGCAATAATATTGGTTTGTGGTCCATAGGTAGGAACATATGTTCAAATTTGTCTCATATGGCAACATGTTCATTTTTGAAGGTCAGCTGGGGAAGGGGAAACAAATAATATTTCATATAGGGCCAAAAAGTATCACATATGTAAGGCATACCTGCAATCTACCCACTGAACCTGAGTCAGGTAGTTTGGTAAGTTTGAAACAGAAATGATGTAGAATGGGGCTAGAATGGCACTTTTCTTCACTCTGTTACAACATATGGCCATGTTGTACAATTCTAGACACTCTGGGTTCTCCATGAAGGAAGGAGTAAAAACAGCAATCACTCTGAAGTGGAAATAAATATTTTCAAACTAATAAGTGAAAATGAAGTTAATAAAATTCACTAAATATAAAATATAAATTAGGTCTGGAAAACATTACAGATTTATTTTCATTTTCATATCTTTCCAAACTGAATGGACTATTTTCAAAACTGTCAAGAATCAGCAGGGTCCAATAAATTTTTTTAAGAAAAAGAAATTGGTAGCCCAGGCTGAGTTTTAGTTGCTGAAAGAAGGTGCTACAATAGGAAACTTTTGCATCAAAGTTACCTTTTCATCTATTATTATCCATTATAATGCTTTGTAAAGTATTTTTAATGGTAACTTTAAAAAATATAGAACAATTCATGATATTACAGAGTATCCCACTGGGCTAACAGACTTCAACATATGGTTGCCCAGAAGCAGCTTTCTGGTAACACCTGGGCTCCAGCTACAAGAGCTATCAGACCCTGAATCATGGAAATATGTATTCAAAATGTCACATCAGTGTTTTGGCTCAAAAGTACTGCAATCATTATGACACAGTGTGACAAACAACATTATTTTGGTGAGAACTCTCACTATAGTTTTGTATACTGGCCAGGGTTCCTTAGGTGGAGAATAAATGAACAAAATGTACTTTAAACAAAGAAGGGTGGTTAATAAAACTTCCATCTTTTGCAAACATCAAGGAACAGAAATTCAAAAATATGTAACTTTGAAAATTTAGTGGAATCAAGATCTTATAAAGATATATATATATAGCTTCTGTAAATGTCAATATAACTGAGTAAAGTCTTGTTTAAAGTTCCAGAACCAAGGTGACTCAGTGGTTAGCATGCAGGACACACAACTTAAAGGATGCATGTTTGAAATCCTACCATTGGATCACCTGGGTGCATTACTGGGGTGTGTCATTGGGCAAGGCACTTTACTCCAATTGTCTCATCATTAGAAAAGCTACTTGTGTTCTGCTGTAAAACACCACAGCATATCAAATAAACCTTTAAAGATCCAAGTCACACTATTTCAATCTTTTGTCTCTATGGAAAATTACACAAGAAATTTTAAAAACAAAATGGCATTTTAACCAACCTGACAGTACATAAAAGAGTACAGAAAAATGTTGGCACCTCGTATCAATATTCAGTGGCATGATTACTTAAATGAAAGTAGCCACCATGAAAAGGTGTTTAACTGATCTATTTCTTAATGACAAAGCTGAAATGTTTGAACTTTGCACTGACATATTTTTGGCTACAGCCTAAAAACTATTTACTCCAATCAAATGCAATCATGCAAATGTCTTCCATCTCATTGTTTCAAATTTTGGAGTAAGGGATACAGACTCTTGCAGACAAAGCATCAATACTGGTAAACTTGGTTTTGAAACAAATTATTATTAGCTAGGAAATTAAAGATTTTCATTGATTTTTGGTGCCTTATTTTCCCTGTCCAACATGTCACTCATTTGACTAATTGTTACCTGGCCCAGTTACAGATCAATAGTGAGGATCATTGTTGTTTTGGGTTTAATGCATTTTCTTGGCACTAGACAGGCTATACAGGGCAGCCAGAAAAACTCATGGACAAAGAACCTGGAAAACCGTGGTAGCACATGTTGACTTTAACAAATAAATACTGCTATTACTACTATGATAACTTTGAGAAACCAGTTTCCATAGCAACCTACCTCTTACAAGAAGTCATGACACTGAAAATATCATCCTGCCACACTTTATCCTTGTCAAAGTCCTGATGACTGGCAAACACTCTGAGACCTTCTCTCGAATTCTGAAGACACTTTGCAATATGACTGACCCAATGCTGATCTCCCACATCAAAACACATGTACACATCATATGACATGGTTGTTTTCTTTTTCTTTAGAAACAAAAGTACATGTAAAATTTACTTCATTCAATTATATCTGTTTCTGAAAGAAAAATTTATTACTTGTGTCAGTCTGTCTTATATTTGCATATTAATTACAAAATAAATGCCATCAAAACTCAGAAAGAGTACTAAACTGATTCCTGTTCAAACATTACATCTGTCTTCCCTAGTTAATGGATGTTAAAATTTGTTAAATAAAGTTCATTTATTAATTTAAGGCTGAAAAGGTGAATACAGGTAAGGTAAAAAAGTTACATAATTGAACTGTATTATATCAATTTACTATCATGTATAAGTATTTATGTATATTAATATTTTCGGCAAAGAAGTATAGTATGTAAACAGTTAATATTAATAAGAAAATGAGCTGAGAGCTTATCTGTAATTTGCTCCCTCTTTGTAATGTTAGTCATGAAAACTAAACATATGACCCTCTTTGTAATGTTAGTCATGAAAACTAAACATATGACCCTCATTGTAATGTTATTCATGAAAACTAAATATATGACCCTCATTGTAATGTTATTCATGAAAAATAAACATATGAACCTCATTGTAATGTTATTCATGAAAACTAAACATATGACCCTCATTGTAATGTTATTCATGAAAACTAAACATATGACCCTCATTGTAATGTTAGTCATGAAAACTAAACATATGACCCTCATTGTAATGTTAGTCATGAAAACTAAACATATGACCCTCATTGTAATGTTATTCATGAAAACTAAATATATTACCCTCATTGTAAGTGATGCTACATTATACTCAGATATGTTTCAGCAAGTCTTTGTCATAATTGTGCAAAGAAAAACCAGTTTATGGTATTCAGTGACATGAAACATTATACATTGAAACTCCTCAAAACTGAAACCTCAGTATACCAGAAACCACTCAAGAGTAAAGTTTTTGGAGTCGCAAATATTTCCTTCCTTAATGTCATCATTTTTTTTTCCCAGTAAACCAAAATTCTCAACTCTAAATACCATAACAAATTTCAATGCAAAATTTCAGTTTTATGCTTTAAAAAAAAACCTCATAAAATTTGAAAGTGACTGACTATGTGTGGCAAGGGATTAGCCAAGCAAGGAGCAAAACATTCCAATCTCAGGCCCTATAACAGATCTCTCTCATGACAAAAATGCTTTACAAAAGAATGTTTTTCATCTTTGCAAAACCTCAGTAAACCAAAAGCTCTAAAAATTTGTTTTGGGTCTCAAGGATTTTTAGTTTTGAGGGATTTTACTGTAATTGGTTCTCATTAACCAAGGACTAAAATTAGCAAAAAATCAACCATTTAATCAGTTTAACTGGATCCATTACTGTACCCTCATCAAATGAGAGGTTATGGTATCTTGAGGGACTTTACAATGAAGGAATGCTATATTTGCATACCCTTATACTTCTGGCTTCCCACTGTATTTTCAGCCTCTCAAATTCCTTATTCACATCCAAATTGATGTTGTCATATATAACAATTTTCAGACATCTCAGAGGAAGTCCCCCTTCCATCCAGCTTGCAGCACCATTTACCATAGTCTGAAGCATTTTTACTTTACTATACCCCTGTAAAATATAAACATGATAGCCCAGATAGTACAGTGCTTCACCCTGATGCTTTAAATTGCTTCTAATGTTGAAGATATAATCCCAAGTAATGGCATGCACATGTATATATATGACAAGTTCAAGTGCAAATGCAGGAGATTTACAGCCCAATGCAAGAGATCATTTTAACCTTATATCACCCTTTCACTAAAACAACTCTAATTTTATCTAAGTTTTAAATCAGTTAGAATTAGTCAACTATCTTTGATCCAAAATGTGCTCATAAGAAACCTTTGTTTGGGCAAATTTTATGAATTTATAGCTCATCAGATTATGCACAAACTGACAATAGCATAAACAATATCTCCACCACATGCATGTACATGTAAAGAGAATTAACTCCTTTTGTCTATGTAGGGAACTCTTCACTTTGGAGGTACACTGTCTCACACAATATAGCTGTACTAAATAAAGCATAGTTACGTAAGATTTGTTTCTGAGGCTAATTTATCCAATAAAGTTACATGGTAACAAGACTTCAGACATGCAGAGTGATAAGTTCCAAGAAAATCATGCTGTTGTAGTTTAGTTTCACCAGCTGCTTCCTTCCATGAAAACATCTTGGGATTGTGAAATGCATGCTCAGCAAGAAAAATTGGTTGCAAATTTATACCCGAAATAGGACCGTGCAATGATTATTAGAGTAAGGTTATGGTATTATGTCAAATATAATACTAGAAAAGAAAAGAAAACACCTGTTAATTTCATTCAGGTTCCCAGCTTGACAGAAGAAGAAGTGAAATCAGGGATATAAAACATTCTTTGCCCACATGTTTCACCAGGCCAGACATCACAAAATATAGTAAATGTACGTCTTAAAAAAACAATATCATGTTCAGGCTTATTAATAATATATAGAATTATTCAGAATCTTTAACTTACTTAGTCTTCACTTCAAGCATATTTCACAATTATAATTCTACAATACATTCAAAACATTTCTAAGATGTGCCTCATGTGTGCCATTTATTGCAAGTGACCAGTGTTTTTGCCCCAAGCTGTTCAGAGGTGATTTGAAAATCAAGATCTAATGTGATTTTCTCCCGCACTTATAATACTTAATCTTAATGCATGTTTTGAAATGGTGAGTTGTTTTGCGAGACTGAATGCGCTCCCTAGCCATAATCTTTACCATGTTTTGAAGTGGTTAGTTGTTTTGCCAGACTAAATGCACTCTGTATCCATTTATGGAAGAAGTTTCATCACATCAACTTCTTACTGAAAGAAAACACTTATATCTGGGTAGGGTTGTTGTTGTTGTTATAGGGTTTAACGCCATTTTTCAGCACAAGATAGGCTATACATGGCGGCCAGTATTAGTGGTGGAGGAAGAACCCTGGAAAACCCCGGGAAGAACCACCGACCCACGAGAAGCTACTAGCAGGCTTTCTCACATACCCACATTAGCCGAGCCTGGACTCGAACTCACGCAGACAGAGGTGAGATGGCAGTGATCCGTAACGGTCAGCGCTTTAGACCACTCGGCCACTCGGGGCCCCATCTGGGTGGGGTACAATGCATCAAATACATCATGAAACTGAACAAAATCAATTTATGTAAAAGAAAAAAAAATCAAGAAGATTTACACTCCCAGGCAGGAGACCAGAAGTTTTACTAATTTTCCAGGAGACTTCTGGAACAAGTGGGCAATTTTACAGGTATGTACATGGATCAGTGATTGTTCCTAAATGATGTGTTGTTATTGTTGTTGTTGTTATAGAGTGTAATGCCATTTTTCAGCACAAGAAAGCTATACATGGCGGCCAGTATAAATAGTGGAGGAAGAACCTGGGAAAACCCCAAAAAGAACCACCTACCCACAAGAAGCTACTGGCAAACTTTATCATGTACCCACATTGGCCGAGCCTGAGACTCGAACCCATGCAGAGGTGAGATGGCAGTGATCTGTAACGATGAGCGCTTTAGATCACTCAGCCACTCGGGGTCCCCCTAAATGATGTGAGTAGTTCCAGCTATATTGTTACATAAAGTTACTAGTATGTCACATGATCTGTACTCAAACATCAGAAATCAAATGGAACAATTGAGTACAATTTTTTTTCATTCTTACAAAATCCTTACTGTAGTCAATTTTTGGGGTTGATAATTCAAAAATTATTCACTGATTTTTGTAAATGATTATGTAAGAATAATAACAATCAAACCCTTCCCATGTGCTCTAGCAAACATCTGCATACAGCAAAACATGACATGTATGATCCCTGCTGTATTTATGTGTCAGTATACTCCCTGCTGTATTTATCTGTGGCATTATAATCCCACTGTATTTATTTGTGGCATTATAATCCCTGCTGTATATATCTGTATCAGTATAATCCCTGCTGTATTTATGTGTCAGTATACTCCCTGCTGTATTTATCTGTGGCATTATAATCCCACTATTTATTTGTGGCATTATAATCCCTGCTGTATTTATCTGTATCAGTATAATCCCTGCTGTATTTATGTGTCATTATAATCCACTGTATTTTATCTGTGTCATTATAATCCCTGTTGTATGTATCTGTCATTATAATCCCTGCTGTATTTATCTGTGTCAGTATAATCCCTGCTGTATTTATCTGTGTCATTATAATCCCAACTGTATTTATCTGTGTCATTATAATCCCCACTGTATTTATCTGTGTCACTATATTCCCTGCTTTATTTATTTGTATCAGCATAATTCCTGCTGTATTTATCTGTGTCAGTGTAATCCCTACTGTATTTAATCTGTCATTTTAATCCCCACTGTATTTATCCATGTCATTATAATCCCCACTGTATTTATGTGTCACTGTATTCCCCACTGTATTTATGTGCCATAATTTAATCCCCACTGTATTTATCTGTGTCATTATAATCCCTAAAAAATTAATCTCACATCCACACTTTTTCCAACAACCAACTAATTATCTTCTGTATTATATCTATGGAGTGAAATCTGACTTCAAATAAACGTTAGCACTGATCATGAACTAGCCAGTAATCTTTAATAAAGATGTCTTAAACATTCTTATTCAAGGTAACAAAGTGTCATAACTTTTGTTTCTTTAAGATGCACCACTTTCAATTAACTAACTAATAAAGATGGTTTACCTGATGACCTGTGGCTAAAAGTGGAGTTATGACTGTTTTATCTTGATTGTTGAAAACAGGCACAAACACACGGAACATTTCTGCCACCTGCTGGGGGAGGGTCAAATCACTTCCACGCCGCCTGGAACAAAATTTATTGTATCATATGATCTATAATTATAATGATGATAATGATGATACCTAAATGAAAATGATAATTTGAATACTTACAATGCTTGCCATGGTAAATCCCCATTCTTTTTATTATGCATTGCCCTAAATCCCTTACACACCCACCCATACCATCATCACCTACTCACCCTCTGTAACCCAATGGTCAAAACCCGAAATGCATTTCACATGTGTTCCTACTGTGGCTGCAAATACAATGTTTGGTTAAAAAATAACACAAAAATCCCTAGATTTTAGGGACTATTTGGTTTGTAGCCATGGAATGTAACCTTTATACCATTTGGACAAAGTAGGGCACACAGAGAAAATAACTACTAAGTTTTATAAATTTCCACTCATTAGTTAAGGAGATGTGGAAATGGGCACAGAGATGAGTAGACAGGATAAGGTGATCACAATACCCCTGATGCTAAATTAGGATGCAAAGTATAGGGTTTCATAATACCCCAAATGTCAAATGATAGGGTATCATCATACTCCAGATGCTCAAGTGAAGGGTATCATAATACCCTGGATGCTAAAGTATAGGGTATCATAATATCCTGGATGCTAAAGTATAGGGTATCATAATATCCTGGATGCTAAAGTATAGGATATCATAATACCCCAGATGCTCAAGTGAAGGGTATCATAATACCCTGGATGCTAAAGTATAGGGTATCATAATATCCTGGATGCTAAAGTATAGGGTATCATAATATCCTGGATGCTAAAGTATAGGGTATAATAATATCCTGGATGCTAAAGTATAGGGTATCATAATATCCTGCATGCTAAAGTATAGGGTATCATAATATCCTGCGTGCTAAAGTATAGGGTATCATAATATCCTGCATGCTAAAGTATAGGGTATCATAATATCCTGGATGCTAAAGTATAGGGTATCATAATATCCTGGATGCTAGAGTATAGGGTATCATAATATCCTGGATGCTAAAGTATAGGATATCATAATAACCTGGATGCTAAAGTATAGGATATCATAATACCCCAGATGCTCAAGTGAAGGGTATCATAATACCCTGGATGCTAAAGTATAGGGTATCATAATATCCTGGGTGCTAAAGTATAGGATATCATAATACCCCAGATGCTCAAGTGAAGGGTATCATAATACCCTGGATGCTAAAGTATAGGGTATCATAATATCCTGCATGCTAAAGTATAGGGTATCATAATATCCTGCGTGCTAAAGTATAGGGTATCATAATATCCTGCGTGCTAAAGTATAGGGTATCATAATATCCTGCATGCTAAAGTATAGGGTATCATAATATCCTGCATGCTAAAGTATAGGGTATCATAATATCCTGGATGCTAAAGTATAGGGTATCATAATATCCTGTATGCTAAAGTATAGGGTATCATAATATCCTGCATGCTAAAGTATAGGGTATCATAATATCCTGTGTGCTAAAGTATAGGGTGTCATAATATCCTGGATGCTAAAGTATAGGGTATCATAATATCCTGGATGCTAAACTATAGGGTATCATAATACCCTGGATGCTAAAGTATAGGATATCATAATACCATGGATGCTAAAGTATAGGATATCATAATACCATGGATGCTAAAGTGTAGGATATCATAATACCCTGGATGCTAAAGTATAGGGTATCATAATACCCTGGATGCTAAAGTATAGGGTATCATAATATCCTGGATGCTAAAGTATAGGGTATCATAATATCCTGTGTGCTAAAGTATAGGGTATCATAATATCCTGCATGCTAAAGTGAAGGTTTGCTAATACCCCTGATGATAAAGTCTAGGGTATCCTAATATCCATTATATTAGAGTGTAGAGTCTCATAATACACCAGATGCAAAAGTATAGGATATCATAATACCATGGATGTTAAAGTGTAGGATATCATAATACCATGAATGATAAAGTGTAGGATATCATAATACCATGGATGCTAAAGTATAGGGTATCATAATACCCCAGATGCTAAAGTATAGGATATCATAATACCATGGATGCTAAAGTGTAGGGTATCATAATACCCCAGAAGCTAAAGTATAGGATATCATAATACCCCAGATGCTAAAGTATAGGATATCATAATACCATGGATGCTAAAGTATAGGGTATCATAATATCCTGGATGCTAAAGTATAGGATATCATAATACCATGGATGCTAAAGTATAGGATATCATAATACCATGGATGCTAAAGTGTAGGATATCATAATACCATGGATGCTAAAGTGTAGGATATCATAATACCATGGATGCTAAAGTGTAGGATATCATAATACCATGAATGATAAAGTGTAGGATATCATAATACCATGGATGCTAAAGTATAGGATATCATAATACCCCAGATGCTAAAGTATAGGATATCATAATACCATGGATGCTAAAGTGTAGGGTATCATAATAGCCTGGATGCTAAAGTATAGGATATCATAATACCATGGATGCTAAAGTATAGGATATCATAATACCATGGATGCTAGAGTATAGGGTATCATAATACCCTAGATGCTAAAGTGTGGGATATCATAATACCATGGATGCTAAAGTATAGGATATCATAATACCATGGATGCTAAAGTATAGGATATCATAATACCATGGATGCTAAAGTATAGGATATCATAATACCATGGATGCTAAAGTATAGGATATCATAATACCCCAGATGCTAAGTGTAAGGTATCATAATACCATGGATGCTAAAGTGTAGGGTATCATAGGGGCGCTCACCAGTTATTATGTACTTTTGAGAGAGTGACATATGTAAGGTGAAGTTGTCTGCATTTGTAACATGCACAGTGGAGAGAATGTTGGCATACCTCTATGCTAATTTGATGTAATGTGGCTGACAATTTCTTTAGATATTGTGCTTATGGAAATTGTATATGATCTAAACATTCTGCTAACTAAAACAACTGCTCCCTTGTGCTAAAAAAATCAGCCTGAATTAGTCTAAAGGACAGTATCTTTAGCACATATTAAAATAGGGAAAATGAATTTTGCCCAATACCAGCTTCTGAAAGTGCAATGGATGAATTACTGAATATATCAAATGTAAAAAAAAGTTATCAGCTCATTTATTTTATAATTTACCTCTGAAGTCCAGGAAGTAGAAAATGACCAAGTGGAGCTAGCAGTTTTTGAAAGGTGCACATCTGGAGTAAGGCCAAGCTCTATACTCTATAACCCATATTACACCCATCAATCACACACCAAAATAAAGGGAACTAAAGGTTCTTTGAACAATACCTAAGATATACAAGGTCTTTCTTAAACAGCCAGTATAACCAGTGAGGAAACCCAGGGAAATTCTTTTTCTTTAAAATTCTAACCCTATGCAAAATACGAAACTGTAGAGCACCACCACAGTACCCTGGATGCTAAAGTGTAGGCATTATAATACCCTGGATGCTAAAGTGTAGGGCATTATAATAGCTTGGATGCTAAAATGTAGGATATCATAATGCCCTTGATGCTAAAGTGTAGGGCATTATAATACCCTTGATGCTAAAGTGTAGGGCATTATAATACCCTGGATGCTAAATTGTAGGGTATCATAGTACCCTGGATGCTACATTGTAGGGTATTATAACACCCTGGATGCTACAGCATAGGATATCAAAGTGCCCTGGATGCTAAAGTGTAGGGCATTATAATACCCTGCATGCTATAGTGTAGGATATCATAATAGCCTGGATGCTAAAGTGTAGGGCATTATAATACCCTGGATGCTAAACTGTAGGGTATCATAGTATCCTGGATGTTAAAATGTAGGGTATCATAATACCCTGTATGCTACAGCTTAGGATATCATAGTAATCTTAATGCTAAAGTGTAGGGTATTATAATACCCTGGATGCTAAAGTGTAGGATATTGTATTACCATGGATGCTGAAGTGTAGGATATCATTGTACCTTGGATGTTACAGTGTAGGATGTCATAGTACTCTGGATGCTTCTATGTAGGATAGCCTAGTAGCCTGGATGCTGAAGTATAGGATATCACAGTACCCTGGATGCAAAAGTGTAGGATATCATTGTACCCTGGATGCAAACATGTAGGATATCATAGTAACCCTGGATGCAAAAGTGTACGATATTAAAATATCCTGGATGCTACAGTGTCATATATCATAGTACCCTGGATGCTACAGTGTAGGATATCGTAGTAATCTGGATGCTACAGTATATGGCATTATAATACCCTGGATGCGAAAATGTAGGGTATTATAATAACCTGGATGCTAAAGTGTAGGATATCATAGTACCCTGGATGCTACAGTGTAGGATATCATAGTACCCTGGATGCTACAGTTTAGGATATCAAAGTACCCTGGATACAAAAGTGTATGATATCATAGTACCCTGCATGCAAAATTGTAGGATATTAAAATACCCTGGATGCTACAGTATATGATATCATAGTACCCTGGATGCTACAGTGTAGGATATCATAGTACACTGGATGCTACAGTGTAGGGTATTATAATATCCTGGATGCTAAAGTGTAGGATATCATAGTACTCTGGATGCTAAACTGTAGGATATTAAAATATCCTGGATGCTACAATGTAGGATATCACAGTACCATGGATGCTACAGTGTAGGATATCATAGTACACTGGATGCTACAGTGTAGGGTATTATAATATCCTGGATGCTAAAGTGTAGGATATCATAGTACTCTGGATGCTAAACTGTAGGATATTAAAATATCCTGGATGCTACAGTATATGATATCATAGTACCCTGGATGCAAAAGTGTAGGATATTAAAATACCCTGGATGCTACAGTATATGATATCATAGTACCCTGGATGCAAAAGTGTAGGGTATTAAAATATCCTGGATGCTACAGTATATGATATCATAGTACCCTGCATGCAAAAGTGTAGGATATTAAAATACCCTGGATGCTACAGTATATGATATCATAGTACCCTGGATGCTACAGTGTAGGATATCATAATACCCTGGATGCTACAGTATATGATATCATAGTACTCTGGATGCTACAGTATATGATATCATAGTACCCTGGATGCTACAGTGTAGGATATCATAATACCCTGGATGCTACAGTGTAAGGTATTATAATACCCTGGATGCTGAAGTGTAGGATATCATAGTACCCCAGATGCTACAGTGTAGGGTTTGGGATATAAATTTGCAGGAGGAGACAAAATGAAAAATTATCCTTTGGTTCAAAGTAAAATTACTGTTGTCTTTGTTAAGGGTCATTTTGTCACCAGTGCTGTTTCAAAATTGCCCTGTGTCATTTAGAAACAGCAATGGACATTTCTCAACCTGGTTTTGAGACGTTGTTGCATAAATCTTACCTAGATCTGAAATGGCTCTGGGCAATGTTGCAACCTCTACATGGTCATGAAACAACCAATGACCCTGACCCATTTCATAACTAAATAGTTTTTCTCTTACTTTACCTAGTCCTGAAATAGTAGTGGACCATTTTGCAGCCTTACATATGACATTTTGCAACTGAAATGAGGGAACATATATACAGACTGCTGATTTTTGATGGCATGATGTTTTTCGAATCTTGTGATTACAATGCAATCATGCCCTGTTAAATTACAAAATTTAAATACTATAATTATTCAAAATGTTGAATTTGTGAAAAAGTCAAACAATAACAAAATTAATAGATTTTGATCCATTATTAACAGGATCTACAGTAAATAATGAAACAGAGAGTCAAGATTCAAGGGTAATCTTTTCAGTCAACCAGGAGTCATAACTAAGTCCAATTTTCATGTAGTCTCATTTAACAACATTCTTTATGACTCTGCAAGATCTGCATCATGTGAGTCAGGTAAAGGTCAATACAACTGACAGCTCTCACTTATTATTACAATGTGATTCCAGATATAATGCGGTGTTGCTATGGACCTCATGCATGACAGCAAGGACTGAAAGAAAACAACATGAAGCTTAATACAAATACTTTATTTCCTTCTTTAAATGACATCATCATTTAACAAAATTAAATATATCCAATTTACATAAACTATAATTATTACGATATATTTGACTGGTGGCTTCTCTTTATCCCTTATCCCTCAATACATATATGCATCAATCATTCATCAAATTTTTTATCACTTACACTTAACCACAATTCAGTTCAAAATGTAGTTTAACTAGCATTTTGTTTATTCTCTCCCCTAATACAAATACAAGTATGTATCAAATTTTCACTCATTTTCATTATGTCATTTAGTGCACAACAACATTGGCTGTAATGGATGCTAGCTACCATGCTGTAATGAGGGAAAATCATATTGCAAAAAATCAAACTAATAAAAAAAATCTGCCATGATAGCTGCTAATAGGTCACTCTGTAGACTTTGGTATCTATACATCCCTTTTGATCAGACAAGGTAGTAACATTTAAACATACCTCTCAAAACATAGCAGCCTTCCATAAGGACTGTCCTGTGTTGATAAGGGCTTGGACAACCAGCATGAGAAATGATGTCGTAAGTCCTGTTCCTTGTCCAGGGACAATTCTCTGACTGAGATTCCTAGGTTATAAGCCAGGGCTCCTAAAACAGTACCACGAAGAGAAGCATAGTCCCCTGCAAAATGAAATGGAAAGGAAATTATGACTGCTATTCAGATAGTGTAAAGAAGCCTTTTAATGTTTGTTCCAGACCTATGCAGACCTTTTGAGAATAGTGTTATGTATATGTAATTAAATTGCTTGTGTGTTAGTTTTAAAATTCAATTTTATTTTAATTTTGTTTCATTACATTTTATTGTAATGATTATTTTCACGGGATTTGATATTTTTTCAAGTAAATTCTGTTTATTTAGAACGTAAAACCTATTACAGAAGCATTATTTTTAGCTCACTCTGGTACACAGTTTTGTAAACATTGAGTGATAACGATTGGCTATTTCCAAGGTCATTTCAGCCCGCGTGTTAACTGGATTGTAAACAATCTTTCTTTTTTTAATATATTTTCAGTGTAAGAATTTGGTTCTTAGATGGGGCTATTCTTGCATACGTGATAAATGGCATTTTATTTTATTGCGATGTTCAAATTAGTAAATCACATAGCCTATCACGTGGAGTACCATGTGACCTAAAATCTAGGCTTAAAACAGCCATTTCCTACTAGATCAAGTCAGAGTCGTTCTTAACACCTTGAGGGAACAAGGTGTTTCTAATTGTTGTAGCCAGTTTGATTTTCATTTGTTTTTGGAATTTAATAATTTATTCTCTAGAAAACAAAACAAGTGTACTTTTTTATAAAAAATTCTGGGAGAAAGAAATTCAGTGGAAATTTATTCTGGAGTTCTATACGGAAACATAAACTGTGATTCAATTGAGGATCTATTACCACCAGTACAACGGTCTCATCTGACATCATCGCCTCCATATTGGAATTTCATCGAGATTCGAACCTGGATTTTATTAGAACTGTTTAGTGATAGGACTTGTATTTTTCAATCTTAGGATTAAATTTTGGATTATATTCCCAAACCATAAGTCCTATTTCCAACTTTTACATTGTTTTCTAGGGAAATAAATTATTTTGTTAAAATACACAAAACTTGTTGGCTTCACTCTTTTCTCTTGTTATTTTTGTACGAGCCTACACGTAACAATAGAAATTGTTTATATACCCATCATTATACAACTCTTCCCCAAACCTGATCTGAAACCCTGCGCATCTGACATAATATTAGATTCTTCTCTGTCAAGGATGATGTAAGCTAACAATGGTTGCTTGAACTGTTGAAGGGAGTATATAAATTGTTATGTATATCTATAATTTTTGTAAATTTTTCTCATGACTGTAAGCTGTAGTTATTATCTATAGCTAAATTTTGTGTAATACACTGTATAGGTTTTATTTTAAGATATTAAGAGTGATAAGACTGTGTAGGAACTATAAATAACTATGAACAAATTACTAATAATAATATTAATAGTAAACTGGTTCACAAGGCTGGAGTAATTTCTCATTGGCTGGTAGGGTCAGGTGGGTTCTTACAAGAATTAAACTATTTCCTACTGGATGGGTTAGGTCAGGTGAGTTCTCTGACTATATGGGATATTTGCAAATTGTCATGTAGGAGTAGTAGCAACATGCATTTCCACCTCTTTTGCTTATATACAAGTAAGTGGAGCTGGACAATTTTAGTCAGTCTTATTTCTTATGTTCTTGTTGTAACAACAGTTTTCAGATGTATTTTTTTATGTTGTGTTTAGATATTATTTGAGAGAAAATGTTTAGATCATTGGACTAAAATATTATTCTGGAGCTATTGTGAATTATTCAAAGATGTTCTGGACAATGCCATTTTGATAAATCATGACTGTTGGCAGACCAGTGCATTTGAGGATTTGAAACTCATGTGGAACATTTGAATCTTTTGGACTTGGACCTTCTTATGATTGTTCTGGATTTAATTCATAATACTACAAGTTCCTCTTATATTTTCATTTTTTAACTTTCATAATTAAATTATTTGTTAAGTTTTAAAAAAACTTGTTGGTATTGCTTCTTACTGTTTAATACTTAGTTTATGACTATAGAGACATAACAAAATGTAATCAAAGTAAAAGAAAAATATAAAAACTTGTCTTTTTATTATGTCATAATTGCTTAGGGTACATAGATGGTGTTCTAAAGTTTCATATTCTGCATAGGGTTAGAGTTTTAAAGAAAAAGAATTTCCCAGGTTTTCCTCACTGGGTATCCTGGCTATATAAAAAAGACCTTGTCAATTTTAGGTATTGATAAAAGAACTTTTAATTCCCTTAAGTTTGGCAGGTGTGATTTGTATTATTGAGCATACGGCTTGACATTACTCTAAATGCACACCTATCAAAAAATTTCTAGCTCCAGAATGGTCATTTTCACTTCCTGACTTCAGACATTAATTGTAAAAAGCAAACAAGCTTATAACTTCTTTTACTTTTTATATATGTTGTAATTCATTCATTGTACTTTCAGAAGCTGGTATTGCTGACTCTAGCAACATTCACTTTCCCTATTTTAATAACTGCTAAAGATAGGGTACTCACTACTCTAAACGAATTCATCTGATTTGTTGAGCACATCAAAGCAGATATTTTGGTTAGCTGTGATTAGATCAAGTACAATTTCCACAAGTACAATATGTAAAGAATTTCAGCCACAGTACATGAAAGTAGCATAGAGGTATGCCAACCTTCTCTCTACCATGCAGTGCAAATGCCAACAACTTAACCTTACACACTCTCTCAGAAGTATGTACCACCATAATAAACACATCCGTCATCATTATCTTGTTTGAAAGCAGAAAAACACCAGATTATGTTTGACCCTTTGGGTCTTGTAAGATCCAGATCAAACTCAACACAAAACAAGTACCTAGATGAAACTACTGTACTGATTCATCATGGCAATATACTCCCAAATAATGCTGAGTACTGCTCAAATAGATTGACTGAATCACTGTGGTATCGGCCAAATAGCTTAAGTGGCATCATTTGGGGTACATTTTCCCATATTTCTTTGACATTCTCAGTGTTTTACCTATGAGTTTGAAAATTCAGAAAAATATCTGGAAAAGGATTTCAAAAAAGCTTTAATACATAAAACACAGTACAAGATCTTTTGAAAAATATAGCTGGAGGTAAAAAAGTCATACTCAGTGACAAATTCTGATGGCAGTCAGCTTGTAACAAGGAAACTGCATTTTGGTATTGAATCATGCCATTAATAATAATAATAATAATAATAATAATAATAATAAAAAATACACACAGAATAATGAGTATAGAATTGTTACAGCAAATGCCAATACAAAAGAAAAAAATTATTTTATTGGCTTTAATGGCACTTGTAAAACTTTATTGGCTATATCTTACCAAGGAAATAAGAGTTAAGTGCCTTTCCCAAGAACACACGGAGACAGTCAACCTGGGCTGACTTGGATCATTATCAAAACCACTACAGGGTAGTCTTGGATTACAAGTCTGAAACTCTACCAACTGAGCCACCATGGTTCCCAGAGAAAGAAAGAACAAAAAAATGAATGAGAAAAATGACTATTTAGTACTTACCAGGAAAAGCAGACACCATAACAATGTCAACTTTTTCTGCAGGGTTGAGTTTGGTAATATCCCCATACAAGAGCTGGATATCACATTTTCCCGTAACAGTTTCTATAGTGATAGTGTCTTGCAGCACCAAAGTTGACTTCACATTAATATGCTGTGCCATGTCTGTTTAAGTTACTTTCTCCTTGTGACAGTTAACAGCTTCTGTAAAGGACTTGTAAGAAAGATCAATTAATGTGGCTGCCTCAAGTTAAAAATTAGAAACCATATCTGAAGAAATATTGTGTATCAAGTGTATATGATAATACAAGGGCTACATACAGTTGAAAACAATCTTTTCTACCCATAACAATACAAATTAGCTGCAAAAAACCCAACAAAACTTTACAACACACAAAACACCAAAACATAAAATCCTTGAAAAAATATCCAGAAAGAATTTTTATTTCAAATCAAATACAAATTTAATAAACATATGCAAAATACATTCTTTTGTCTGAATATTATTTGACTCATGTAATAAGAGTTATGTCTGGTTCTATTAATACATAGGTGATAATAGGTGATATTTCATATTGAGATACTGAAATATATCAGTGGGAGAAGGTGCTACAGTGGCAATACCACTCTGCAGTTGTACATCACTTTTTGAACTACCATTTTCCCAATTTAGGAAATATATCTACCCTTATTATATTATTCAAGCCTGTATTTCCATATTTAGGACTTCTCCATTTTTCTTCTTCTTCTGTTCCTTCTGTCTCCTCCCCCTTCTCTCTCTCTCTCTCTCTCTCTCTCTCTCTCTCTCCACATTTGGATGTACAATCTTAAAATATATCAACTGTAGACCCTCTGGTGTACATTTATGAGGTACCATCAAGAAATGCCTAAAAATGAAATCCAAACAGCACAAAATAGACTTCAAGCATTAACTTTTCGATAATTAGTTTTCGACATAAATCATGGAAACTGTCAGTGACTGAATTTACATGACCTGTTGCTATATATCACCCATACCCTATTGTATACCTGTAATACCCTACAACAAATGGTACACAGTTTTGTTTCTGGTTACTCCACCACAACAGTATCAATCCACATATGAAACATTTTTTTTAAATTGTCTTCATTTTCATATAAATATAGTCATTATTTCCACAAAATTTGCAATTTAAAGCATGATATGCACAAGCTAAACTTTTTAAATGTTGCTGTCCCACAATTATTGTAAAACTTTTTTTTACTGATATTGTAATGCAGCTGTTAACCACTCTGGCACATAATAGTGAAACCCATGTAAACTGGTTTTTGCCTTTATACAACATATAATAAAACGAAACTCAGTTGTTTTTTAGATATACAGAAATATTTCACTCATGAAGTGGAAACATTTAAGGAATGTAGATATGCTCTATATCTACCACAGCAAAGTACATGTATATGTAGTATTATTATCCTACATGTGACTGAGGCTCATTGTTACCAATAGGTCATGCAGACATTTTTCTAATTAATCATATTGTTATCATTTTATAGTGAAATTGCTGTTTTAAACAAATTTTGAAATTCATGTCTCTCAAAAAAATATGCAGCTTACAAGTCCTAAAGTAGTCACCAAAGTCTGGTATTTTAATTGTTTTCAAGCATTTAATTGTATAATTTTAACTGCTTTCAGGCATTTTCTTTGAGCGATGCGTTGCTTCAGTCAGTGCGGGGGGGGGGGGGGCTGCATACGTAACGGAAATTCCGTATCACATACAGTCCACCACCACAACAAGCATCTCCGTTATGGCTCAAATCCCTGTGCTGTACTCGTCTGGCACATGGCAAGTTTTTGCTGTGTACCAGTTATCAGCATAGTGATAAAATCTTGCAAACGGAAACGAGTTTTTACTAAGTATGCATACCATTCAAAGCAGACATACCTCATAAAATTATCTGTTAAGTAATAGGCGAAACGTTTTACTGTATACGAAAATAAGTGGTCCTCCCACAACAAAAGTGTTCACTCCAATATCTTTCATACGGATATTTACGACTTCTAAAACAATCTGAGTGCTTCGTTAACTAAAGTGTCAACAAAGACGTAGACATTTGCATGTCAGTTAATTTAGAACACCACTAGTATTGAGACTTACCCAGGTGTTCGTTGCGGTAACGGAGGTAAACAAACTATTCATTGTTTTAAGCGACCAAACTTTACTAAATCACAAACCAAAACTAGACGCTTTAAGCCGTCGATGAGGACAATTTTTGTTGCTGCCTTTGTATTCCTGAGTGTCGTTGACCTAAAACAAAATATTTTAGAATTTTTTAAACAATTATAAATATATAGAGTAATTCTGGTTCGACAAAAGATAAAACAAAAATCTTCAGAATATAATTAAATCTCAGACGTAAAGATGGTTGAATGGATGCAAATGTTCGTTTTAAATTTTAGTCAGAGAAGCCATTCATTTCTTGAAGAAAAAAAAAGAGTTGTTTCATTACCACATCTGAGTAAATCCTCACATTTTTATCAGAGATAATGCAAGACACCCTTAGTGAAATTTAAAAATTTATGAATGTGCTTTAATCTCTGATTCCTGCTAAATATTCTAGGAGAAATTCATTGCTACTAACCAAGCTGTAAGAAAGATATTAAAATCTCAGTTTGAGGAAGAACATTTGAGCTGTTTAGTGAAACTAGGACTTTGTCTTTCTTCCCGTTTATCTCAGCTCCTATTGGTCAGTTCTCATGTCATGATTTCTAAACAAGTTGCATATCTTTTATTTCCACGAATTCGTTGTTTTCAAGGTTTCTCAAAGTAGTCAGAACAATATCTTTAAAAATTCCACCTTCCCAACAGATGTATTACTACTACTACTACTACAACTACTACTACTACTGCTATTATTATTATAATTATAATTATTATTATTATTATTATTATTATTATTATTATTATTATTATTATTATTATTATTATTACATAATTTGGGGGCTGATTTATTAATCATTTTATATATTGTTAAATTCAGACTTGATTCATATTGTTTGATGAAGAAATAATTTCCTTCTACCTTAAATTATTTTTTAATAATTTTGTATTTGAGATATTCGCAAAAATAAAATTATAAAATTATTTTACAATGTGTGATTAGTTATTAAATATTTATGTAAATATTACTATATGTTACATATCATACGCAACTAACTTTTCTGTTTCTTATGATTATGAGCTTCAGTCCCCGATTTCAGTATTTCTATACAATATCCTTTTTTAGAGAAAAATTCACATTTTGACAAATTTAATTTTGAAAATATTTTCTTTAAAAAATACATGTTTTGGCATGTGTTTTTAGCGATTGCCTTTTATATATGTAATCTGATTTCTTTTTTAAAAAAGTGTCAGTGGCAAAGATGGTTGAGGACGACAATCAGAAAGATTCCATGTTAATCGAACATAAACTTTTTTGTTCATAAATGTACATACACTGTAACATTGGACCTTTAAACAATGGACCTTTTTTGTGCAAAAAAATTAAGTCCGTAAAGTATTACGTCATGTGGAGTAAATTAATGTAAGTGTCCTTTTCTACTGAATTACATTACTCTTGACAAGATTGCAGGTGGGACTGTCACATGGACATTATCTTAACAAATAAAGCACACGTCAAGGACCTAATCCCCCGACCTCACGAACATCACGTGATGTTCTATGTTTGCTTTTGATTTCCGGCCAGAGGAATAAAGATTTATTCGAACAATATCGCAAAGCACAAATAGTACTTCTTTCAATCACTATGTATATAAACTCTGCCCTTCTGTAAAATTATTATTGCGAGAAAGAAATAAGTTGTATGTCATAAACAAGACATGTGCAGCTTCCTTCAGGAGTGGGCTGGATAAACGAATTTTACAGCCACACCCTATGGTGTTAGTAAGTGGATAAAACCAGGTCGCGGGTCGTAGGTTTTGTACATGCTTGTCATGGACTCAAATGAGTAATTATAGTGCCAGATTGTCTGTTGTTGTTGCTGTTACTCCTTTTATAAAAACACTTTAACACAATATTGGCTATATCATGTAGAGCAAATAGGAGAAGTACCAAACTGTCAAAGTGCCAAAAGTGAGACATGAAGAAGATATATTGCAAATATTCGCAATATATTGCGAATATTTGAAAAACGTTTGCGAATAAAAGCAATAACATGGCGAATATTCGCGAACAGGTGTCGAATATTCGCTATATTTTCCAAATAATCTGATTATTTTGCGAATATTTGCGATATTGCGAATATTGAGATCAAACATGTATCTGTGCTTTTCTGAATATTCGAAACATATTTGAGAATAAACCCAATAACATTACGAATATCAGCAAAACTATTGCCAATAAACGCGATAAAGTTTCAAATATGCATAATGACATTGTGAATATACGCATCGTATTTATAGGTTACTGCATTTGCACGGGAAAATAAAAACGATATTTTTTTCGGATGGATACTGTATGACCTGTGGGAGTGAAATATCCATCCGAGCAAACGAATTCATATTTTCCGATATAATGCAGTAACAATTTTAACTCATTTTCTTATTCTAGCTATGGCTTAATTATACAAAAATACACTACAAGAAACAAGGTAATTGAATTTATGCTGTATTCCAAAATATATACACAACAACATCAATGTGCACATAGCTCAGCCCAGCCAAATTTGAGCTCAGTCGCGCGCTCGACATCACTTTGAAAAAGAATTGTCATTTTGATCTACTTAAAAATGAAATTTAGAGTTATATTGTGAATGAACGCGCATGGATTTTGTTTCTATGTTGATCCAACTCAATTTTGCCTTCTGATTACGATGGAATGTATTATTGGGTCAAGTCAGTGCAGTGAGGAGAATAGATTTCAGCTGGAAATGTAGGCTACTCTAAATTCCAGTACAGTTTCGGTGTGTATCAGGTTTTCCAGGACATGATGGTTGGATTTGAAGAACTAACTAAGAAAGTACATTTTGAGGAAATTCAAGATTCATAAATGTAAGTATATTTATTACCATTCTTATTACCAGCTAAAGAAAGCATGTTTATACCCTGTCACTTGCATCTCACTGTTGGAGGGACCCTAGCTATGACCTGTATCATACATGTGTCTGCTATCGCTAGCCTAACATTGCATCAAAATAGTTACACGGGTAAAACTGAAAAGAGGCTGTTGTGTGACACTCCATTTACCTAGCAGAAATCGTACTATTTCGTCGTCTTGGATTATTGGCTTTGAGGCTCTTACTTTCCTACCAAAACCTTCAGTTGCGTTTTTTCTCGAATCTAGTATTTTATCAGACTTGTAAAATGGTACGTCTCTGATAGATATGCGATAGCCCTTGGCCTCATTACGCTTTTCTATGTTATATATTTTAGACCATAGAGAGCACTCGTCAAGGTCTTAACCATTCTATTTGCGAAAAGATATGAATATTCTCCTAAATAACTGTTTAAATGATCAGAACGGTATTTTCAATTACTGCATCTCTCGCGTTTGTTGTTAACATTGCGAATATCACGTTCATTCGTTTGCTTCTTATGAAAGTTTCGTGTCTAACTCAATGAACTCGTCCACATTGCTAACTTTATAATCTTTACTTTCATATGGACTAAACAGATGCTTTAGTTCATTCACAAACAAATTTAATCAATCAAAACCTAGAGCGTCAACTACACGAGTGTACGTGGTTTGTTTACAAAGTAGTTCCTAATCACTGTAATACTATCTTTAGGTACATATGGCGTACACGTGGGTGCAATATGAAGGTGTTCAGTTAGTAAAATACTGCACGATTCTGACAATGTAAAGTTAACGGAGACAAAAATGAGCATATAATAATAGATAATATTGTTGCACATATTCCGAATACCTTTGCAATATTTGCAATAATACTTTGTATTTTTTCCACATACGTATCAATGTGTGTATGTATGTATGTATGTGTGTGTGTGTGTGTGTGTGTGTGTGTGTGTGTGTGTGTGTGTGTGTGTGTGTGTGTGTGTGTGTGTGTGTGTGTGTGTTTACGTATCTGTTTGTTTTTGCATATTTATTTATACGTTCCAGTACGTAAATTGTATTGTCTGTATCCGTTTGTTTGAAAATAGTTTGAATAGATATCGGTATCTTAATAGCAGTAATATTAAAATAAAAGTGTTGATTTTAATCTTACATGTAATGTTTCTTCGGATCCAGAGACGATTTAAAATCTTCTTCGACTTTCATTTATTTTGAACATGGATATTATTTGTAATTTGAATGGAATATAACAGAAAAAGAAAATGCTTAGTGAATATTTTTCTAAAATTATATTTTAAAAGTGTTTATGTGAAACGTAATTGTACTTATATTTATATATGAGACATAGAACAATATAAAGATATAATTATATTTATAATTTGCATGAAATGAGATGCATTGATGAATAATATATTTACTACATAATCTGTAATTTATCGGTGTATGCACGGAGATATGAAGAGTCATAAATCAATTATATAGGTGCTCCTACAATCAATTCTGGCAAGCATAATCAAACAATTAATGTATTGTGGTAACGGAACAAACGTACCTATGACAAATGTATATTTTTCACTTAAACTGCTCTCAAATTAATAGGACTGGTTACAAATTAAGAGATGTATGGCACCACATAATCATTTCATACCTAAAAACAACCAGCGTGGACAATTATTGACGCCTAAAGACATATTGAAAGAAAAACAATCTTCTGGGAGCTCAGTTAATTCCTGCTTTTTTCACATAAGTGGACAAGTTATTTTTCATTTGTAAAAAGAAGTTTAAATATATGAAATACATTTTTAATTTCCTTTATGTTAAATTCATTTGGACTTATGGAAAATTCTTGTTGACAAATATTCAATTCCTAAATAATTTTATTTCACATATGTATGATTCTAAAAAGAAACTAACATATGTAAAAATGTTAACATATACGCAATAAAGTACTTTTGATACATATAATAAAATTCTTATTCATATAATGTTAAGTTCTTTTACAGAAGTTATATTTCGTTGCAATTGTCGTACATAATACTCATGTACCACGTCTTTGTCGCTCCATTCCACCTCACCTTTTTCACGGTGTAAAGTGTCAAATTTGTCACAATTATGCGTTAGGCATAACATCTCCATGTTTGAGTTGTCATTTTGATTTAAGCTGCAACTGGATGGATAAAGCTGTTGTACTGGCGTATGAAAAGCATTCCAATACACAGGCTGCCTAATGTTGTTTGTGTGGTATAAAATTAAAATTCATGATAGGGAGAGCAATGTGGATGAAAACACTTACACATCGATAATTTGTTCTCTCTTTCACCTTTTTGTGGATGATGTTGAGAGCTGTACCTATATATCAAGAAGTGACATTTGTATGGTCCTCACGAAAAGTAATATAAAAAGAATGCTATACTACCAATTCTATATTATCTTATATTATGGAAATACGATGAATATGAGACAATTTTTTCAGAAATCTTTGCTACTGTTTTTACTTCAATGTTTTATTCCGTTTGTCTCAAACAATTTGGCTGTGCACCCATGGTGTTGTTTGTTTGTTTGTTTGTTGTTTTTTTTTTTTTGGTGTAAATTGCGTCATTTTTATTTTCAGCAACAAGGCGTCTCCGTAACATAATTAATTGGGACCACTACAGGCTACATTCAGGTTGTGGTTTATGGTCGACACACGAAGAAGTAACCACATATTCCTTTCACACCTTAAATACTAACTGTTCACACTGTATGCTAATTTGATAATTGGGTGAAAAATAATTAGACAAACACATCTTTGTTGTCAGTTTCCTCGTATTTTACAAAAGGTCTAATATTAATCTAACTTGTTTTTAACTTTTTAAGTTGTGGTGAATATTTGCCAATGAGTACAAACTTAAAATCCCTGAAGTTGAAGTGAGAAATATGAATGAAATATAGAAAGAATATAGCTGAGAATAAGGCTAGGGTACTATTAGCTGGAGATTTTTGTCGATAATAAAGCATTAATTGTTTCATCAATAGTCCTTTTCGGCACATAATTGAAAATGAATAAGACAAACCACAATAATACATATTATCATCATCATAATCATCACATTTATCATCATCATGGTCATCATCAGTCATCTACCTTCTTCTTTTGTTCTTCATCTTCTTCATATTATTATTATTAGTAGTAGTAGTAGTAGTAGTAGTAGTAGTAGTATCATTATTATTATTATTATTATTATTATTATTATTATTATTATTATTATTATTAATTTTGTAATTCAACCAGATCTTCCAATTTGATAACATAGACAACTTTTTGTAGACCATACATGTGTCATACTATACTGGGTACGAAAAGCTGGAGCACGTAAAAATATCTGAAAAATTAAGAATTAATCAGCAATATAAAAAAGCATAACCTTCTGTTCATATTTTGTTGGTAAAATTTCCTTGATCTCGCTACTGTCGTTTAATATCAGCTTACCGTAGTCAAAATGAAAAATTTGCAATGGAACTTTACTCGGTTGTTTCGACACAAACTCGACGAACATTTCAAAGTATATCATGCGAATTTAGCTCTCGTTTTCGACTTTGAATTCGAACAATTTTAAACTAGGTTTGTCAAAATTTATTTTTGACGATATTGATTTCAAAATATGTTCCTCTTCGTACACCTGTACTTAAATATTACTAGCAAAACGTGCATCTAATGATATTTTACTACTGCATCGTCCATATTTGGAAATAAGCAATTGATGTCAGTTCACTGATATATCCATGAAATGATGGTATTCTTCGACCATTTGACAATAAAACATATATTTTCCTAAAACTACCAAGCATAATAAAACAAATTTAAACGCCATTGTAGTGTTCTAAGCCTTTTAGCGCATCTGCTTGCCTTGTATTTATTTTAGTATCAATGAATAAGTTTCACAAAGTGAATGATTGAATTCATTTAAATCATACAATATCGAAATATGATAGCGCTGACAGTGATGAAAACTATATTTTGTAAATTAACTTTAGCAGTTTTCGGTTTAGGTCAAGTTTAGAGAATTATAGACTTCATGGATGACAAACCAGACCTTCTGAAGCATAAAACACGACGTGTATGAAGGAAATTTCGCACAGTAGATTTGAATAATTTATGTCTTTCTTGTCGTGTATCTACTGTCAAATATACAGAAGAATGATCTGACCCACGTAATCCTTGGTTAATGCAGTGTTTAAGAATTTGCTCAAAAGTTGCTAAACTATTTGTGAATATCACGAGATAAAAGAAGCACGGCGACTGAACAGAGACAATTGGAAGAATATGTATTGAATTGGATCAGAAGAACATATTCATGAACAAAAGATGACTTTCAATAATATAATAAAAACTTTTGTATTGAATCAAGATAACACAATTTGAAAATACACTTGCTGTGATCATAACTTCATTAAGAAGGTAGCTTTGAATCTCCACATTTGCTTCTCAATACTATAAAAAAAATCGAATTTTCTGTGAAAAAAGCGTTCATCAGGTGAGTAGTGATCTAGTGATCGTGTCAAGGTAAGATGTTTGATTTTATCATTATTATCGATACTACAATATATATATATTTTATACAGAAGACAAATCCTGGTAGAAAAATGTAACAAATGATCAATCGGTAGCTTTTTAATCAGAAATCTGATTTCTCCTTTTTGTGGTTGCATTGTTCATATACGTCGCTGACATTAGTCAGCAGAAGTAGAATTATTTGAAGTCATAATCATAAGATATAAGTCAAATGAGAACATAAGACAAATAATATTATCTACTTACCAAAAGCATGGCCATATATTTCTTGGATATACTATTTGCTTTGTTGGTCACGAAAATAATAACAAAAAGAAGTAAATCGAATGGTCGTCTGTGTATTTCTGACTACAACAATGAACGAATCCACCCACTTTGTCATGTAATGAATGATAATACGCCTACTACTTTGATGTTTTAAGAGTACTACTAATCCTTTAATACCATTATCATATCAGATCTACAGTTCAAATGATCTTTTATTATCTAATCTTTCAGAATATATACAATTTTAAATTAAATACGGTTCACTGGCATAAAACACGTCTGACCACTGTATCGTTTTTATTTCACCTTTATCTAAACTAAATTGAAATTAATTGGGACCATGACCAGTTACATTCATTTTGTGTCTTTGCATTCGATTGTTGTTTTCTTTATTGAGATATATAGAATTAAACCACACTTCTTTCATACCTGAAAAGTGATAGAAAATGGCTGCGTCACGTATCTAACTTGATTTAAAACAGTGAAACTGTAAGAACATTTTTTCATTTTCTCCGGCTTGAAAATGTCAGGAAGCTTTGATTTATCATCGTAATGCTGTTGGAAATTTAGTAGATACTTGAAATTCATTAATATTGTGGTTTTTATTATGTTGTTGCAGTACAGTGATAACAGTAAATAATAACATAGTAGACTAAAGTTTTACCTTTCTTCTGATCCTGAGATAATTTAAAATTTTCTTCAACTTTAATTTATTTTAAATCTGGATATTGCTTGCAATTTAAATGGAGAAAAATAAAAACTGTTCCTTGAATATTCTTCTAACATTATATTTAAAAGGTGTTGATGTGAAACGTGATTTAGAATTGAATATGAGAATCATAGAACTATATAAAACTATAAATATATTTGTAATTTGCATGAAATGAATCGCACTGATGAACGATACATTCATTATATCATCTGTAGTTGTTTGTTGTATGAAATGAAGAGCCAAACATCAATAATACAGATGCTCCAACTGTTAGCTCTGGGAAGTATAGTTAACCAACTGACATATAGTTCGTGTGATAACGGAGAAAGGCACTTGCGGTAAAGGTATATTTGTCACGTAGACTGCTCTGAAATTAGTAGGACTGTCTACGAATAACAATGATGTATAGCACCATGTAATCACTCTAACTAAAGACAACATGCGTGGAAAATTATCGGCGCATATAGACACATTGAAAGAAAGATACTCTTCTGGGAGCTCGGTTGATTCCTATCTTCAGATAAATTATTCTATAAAAATAAGTTTAAATGTTTGAAATGGGTTTTTATTTAATTTCATGTTAAATTCATTTGGAGCTATGTAAAATTCTTGTTGATAAATATTAAATTCTAAATAATTTAATTCACTTATATACGGTTCGTGTATCTACAAAATTGTAAAAAGAAACGCACGTATGTAAAGAAATTAATACATAGGCATAAAGGTACCTTTGATACATTGAAGGAAATTCTTTATCACATAAGTAAAGTTCTTTTACACAAGTTATGTTTCATTGCAATTGTTGTACATAATACTCATGTACCATGTGTTTGTTGTTCCATTCCACCTCACCTTCCTTCCCAGTGTAAAGTGTCAAATTGTTACCTCTGTACAGTAGGACATTTGTTCGACACAACTTCAACCTCTGCAAAATATTCCTATGTTTGAATTGCCATTTTGATGTAAGCCGCAGTTGCAACTGCACATGCTAAACTGTTATATTAGTGTATGAAAAGAATAAGTTTAATACAGAGATCATTTAGTAATGTTTGGTTGGTATAAAATTAAAATTAAAGAAAGGGAAAACAATATATGGACAAAATGATTTATTTATCGATAAATTATTCTCTCTTGCACCTTTTTCTGGATGATCGTGAGATCTGTAACTACATATAAATGAGTGACATTTATATGGTCCCCACGAAAGATGATATAATAAAAAACAATGCTGAACACTCAATACCATGTTATCTTAAATTAAGAAATTACGATGAATATACGACACAATTTAGAGAAAGCTTCGCTATTATTTTTACTTCAATGTTCTTCCCGTTCTCTGAAAACAATTTGGCTGTGCCCCCATGGTGTTGTTTGTAAATTTCATGCGTTCTATTCTCAGCAACAGTGTCCTCGTAACTAATTTCATTGGGACCACCACAGGCTACATTTAGGTTGTGGTTTATTGTCTACACTGAAGCAGATGTACAAAAATACCTTTAAGAAAATGACTGTTCACACTGTATGCTAATTTAATAATTTGGTGAAAAACAATGAATCAGTAAATGCGGAGAAACTGGTAATACAGAACTGCTGCGATCTGCGATGTTGGTGAGAGTTTACTGCATCTGAAGCTAGCGTGCTGGTGCACTATGTAAAGAGCATGAGCGCGGACGCACTGCACATTACAGTGAGGTGAACTTCGAGGGCAGTGAGGTGCACTGGGAAGGCAATACAGGTTCACTGCGAGGGAAGCGACATGCACTGCAAGGCAATTGAGTGTGCACTGCGAAGGCAGCTAGCGTTAATGCTAAGCAAGGCAACAACTGAACACTCCAAGGACCATAACGTAGCGAATTATTGAAAAATAAGGGTCATATCTGAACAGGCAAAATGACATGGGTACGAAGCCATGCCGTAACATAAACTAAAACCAAGTGATTGGTAAGCTTATATATGCAATATCGAGTCCACTGACACTACTTTTTGAAGGTGTGTGGTTGGGAAGGTGGCGTTTGACTTCGATCAAGATAGCCCATTTCAAACAAAGTCAAAGTAATGCCTAATCACGTCACCAGTCCTGATTGCTATAATGTTCAAATGAAATAGGTGTTGATATCGTGATTTAATTCCTTTGAATCAATTCCTCTATATTAATCTAGTTTATCTTCACAAACCCAATTTCACAAGCAAATAGGTTTTACTGTTTATTCAGTAATGGATATCCAAGAAACTCTAGAGTATCATACAGTTACAAGTCCTACTTTGATTTCATGTGGTTGGCTCAGCTGTTTGAATAGCAATATTATTAATAAAGACTAGGAACTGATTGAAAATATGAAAACCGCTCACTTCAACAATGCACACACAACAGGTGTGCGCTTTTATCTAAACCTTTAAGAACTGAGAAACAAGAGACATGAGTTAATTCCGTGGAAACATAAATATATAGCGATGTACACATGGATACCACCATATACATGTTCAAGAGCTTATATGTGTTACAGCTGAGAGTCTCTCAAAATATTCGAATATAAAATCTTCAGGTACATCAATGTCGGCAAGGCAATAACTCAGTATTAGATTGAAAAAGCTTAATTTTTCACAGATATATATGTGATGAGTATTCTTCATATAACATCAATCAACAACACTATTTCAAAGTCGCATTAAATGATACATGGCAGATATTAATCCCTGTTGATATTCGCGATATAAGAAGGTCATTTGTGTAGAAAATAGATTTTTGTATGTACAGTATAAGTTAATTGACAAGTGTGTATGCGTGTCTCTGCGGCCGATTATACTAATAATGAAAATTGTTTGTACAAGTTCTCATATCATAATTTCAGTGAATGTTTGGATTAGCGAGAGTGATTAATGAAAACAGACCCATTGCCCAATGATAAACATTGTCATTTTGCACCTCTGATGTTATTCTTCGTATTACTTTACAAATTAGCTTCTCAATAGTTTTCAACTACATTGATCGGGATCATTGAGAGAAGACAGATATCCAGCCATACATACATACATACATACATATAGACAGCCAGCCATATAGAGACATACTGAAATTTACAAATAACTGCAGTTTAGAATAAAGGTGAATCCTGAATAAGCCATTATTATGCGAGGAAATATGTATTTCCAATATAACTTTAGATAAGGTGGCAACGTGAATGATATTTGATTTATAGTTTGACTTCCCATGCTTTTCAGCAAGTGGTATGGAGGTGGCACAAAACAAGCTTACATTATCATGCTTTCTGGACATAACTAGTTACTTAGTACATAAACTACATGCCAAATGCATCCATAATGAGTTACCTAGTCTATGGAGTACATGCCAAACGTATACATAATCAGTGACTTGGTACATAAAGTACATGCGACATTATCTATTATTTAGTATATAAATATGCATGGCAGATGCGTATATAATCTATTATTAAGTATATAAATCTGCATGGCAGATACGTATATAATCTATTATTTAGTACCTAAACTACAGCCAAGTGCGTACAAAACAAGTGTTTGTAAAAACAAAATGCATTCTAACTTTTTAGCCTATGTTATCTCGATCTTTGAATTATGCTCACATACAATTGCACGCGTCCAACCAGTTAAACCGCCCTGATCAAGTAATTAGATTACTTTAATGCCACATCATATATAAAGTTAAATAAAGTACGATTAAGTTCTGCTTCATTATTCCTGATGGAATTGAAAGTGCTGAAAAGATGCATGAATATGGGCACTAAAGGCTTGGTACATATGCACTGCCATTCACCCATCAGGCAGCCTATCACACAATTCCTGTATTTAGGGAGAATAAGAAGTAAAATATTACAAATCATAGTCAAAGAAGTCGTTTAATAAGACTATGTGTCATAGAATGGATAATTTTTATTGCAAGCTTTCTGTTGTAATGTTGCCGCTCATTATCGATGTATAACTATTGATATCAGAAGATTGCATATACGTTCAACGTTTACTAGCTACAAAAATACCATGTAAGCCTGAGCAATTTGCTATGAAACGAATGAACACATTTTCTGATTGTCCAAGACAATTTTTGAAAAGTGATTCATTTGTATTGTCCACAAGTGCAGTAGCAGAGACGACCCAGATAGTAGACGTAGCGGTCGAATCGGCTGTACTGACATTTCCAGCAACAGGTACTTGGGCAGTATGTACTTCCAATTCCAATTTCACCGTAGACTGCAAGTTATCGACAATGGGGCCGCCAATATCATCGATCACATCGATACCTCCAATTCCTCGTCTGTCAAACAGCTGGGCTGCAATGTAATATGGAAGACATATTATAAGATTTAAAGACATATAATGATAAACAAAGTTCATGACAGCCTATGGTGGAAACTACATGTGTCATAATATACAGTGTGCGAAAAGCTCGAGCAGGCAACAAACATATTTTAAAAATAAAGAATTATACAGGTATTACAAACATAATCTTCTGTGTATATTTTGTGGCTAACATTTCCTTGATTTCACTATTACCATTTAATGTCGGCTGAACTAAAGGCGCATGAGAAATTTGCAGTGGAACTTTTCACGGGATTTTCTACATTAACTCAACGAACATTTTAAAGTAATTCATACGTACTTAGCTCTTCTTTTTAGACTATTGGTTCCTTTGGTGGGGATATTGAGAGAGAAATAAGTAGATAATAAGATTAATTTAATATATTGTTGAAATCCATTGCTATGACATCAGAAAATTTTTAACTAAGTTTGTCACAAGTTATATAAGTAGCTATTGGCTGTTGGTATACAAATATGTTCCTCTTAGTACAACTGTAGTTGTATCGTACGAGCAAAACTTGTATCTATTAATGTTCTACTATTGCATCGTCCGAACCATTGCTATAAACAACTGGTGCCTGTTTACTGATATATCGATAACGTGATTTATCCTAAGACCATGTGGCAATATGACTTAAATTATCATAAGATTATCAATCATAATAAAACAGATTAACCGGTATAGCCTTTTTGTAGCATATGCTAACTTTGTATTTAGTTTAGTAACAATGAACAATTTTAACAAGGTGAATGATTTCAATTATTAAAATTATCCAATACTTAAATATAATAAAACTAATGTAATGAAAACTATAATTTGCACATTAAGTTTTTCAGCTTAGGAAACTTTTATTGATTTAAAACCACCAATGATTGGCTAATCAATCCTCCTAAAGCATAAAACTCGAAGTGTATGAAGACAATTTTTCACAACAGATATGAGTAAGTTATACCTTTGTTTTTGTCGTTTATCTCCTGTAAATTTAGAATTGAAGGATTGAATTGCAAACTCACCTAGTCCTTGATTAACTCAATGGTTTAGAATTTCCCCTAATGTTGCTAAAGACTGAATAGCATATGATAAAAGAAACACGGCGAGAGAATTGGAAGCATATGGATTGGACTGGATCAGAAGAACTAATTGGTGGACAAAAAATGAATTACAATCATAGCAAAACCCTTTGTCTTGAATTAGTATAACGTGCATTGAAACAAAACCCACTTGTTCTTATGATAACTTTTTTTTAAAAGAAATTATTACAAATCCAAAGCAGGCTTCTATGCTAAAGTGCACTTCCTGGAAGAAATGTATAACGATACACATTCAAACACATTCAGCACACCCAGACACAGACAGAGACACCTACATCTATCTATCTATCGTCGATACTACATATAGTAGCTTACCCGATGCTACAGCAGCCAGCATGCATAGAGCCAAAGTTACAATAGTTTTCATATTTAATGAATGCCTTCCCTGGTATAAATGTTTTGTGTGTAGGTCGAGGTAGATTGGGGTCTTTGAAATCCAAAGCAAACTTTTTATAGTAAACACAAAACTTCCTGGAAGAAAAGTATTACAAATGATCAACAGGAAGCTTTTTTTTTTGTTAATCACATAACTGATTGTCCCATATTTTGTATTTGCATCATCGATATACGTCGCTGACATTATTCAGTAAAGGTACAAATATTTTATATCATAATCATAAGACATAAGTCAAATCAGAACATTTTATCATTTCAGGAGTCATAGTATACATATTACTTATTAGATAGAGGTAGCTTAATTTAAGGTAACTATGACATTATAAATGAACAACTAAGCCTTTAATACCATGATGATGTCACATCTGTGCTTTAATTAATCGTTTATTATTAAATCATTCGGAATATATAATATGGTAAATGTAATGCAATTCACAGCATAAAACATATCTCTGACCACTGTGTCGTGTTGACTTCACCGTGATCTAAACTAATGTGAAATTAATCGAGTAAACAACAAGTTACTTTAATTTTGTGCTTTGAGTTCTACTGTTAATTTGTTAATTTGGGAGATCTGTAGAATTAAGCCACACTTCTTTCATGCCTGAAGAAGTTACAAAAAATTGTTTGTGTCGCTTACCTAGTTTGGTTCTAAAGGTAAAAGCTGCACCAACTTGTCATTTTCTTACATTTATGTTGAATTTCAGTAATGCGATATTATGTTGCTATTACTCCAATCCATTTAACTGACGATACTTTCATAAGCGGTTTTCCTTCGGGAACCGCGTGAGTGTGTTGGGTCATTTCTACCATTCCGAGTTTGCGTGTCAGTTGTGTATAACCTGGGAATAGACATGTACCGAGCTTCTTCATTTTCTCCACTGAAAAAAAACCCATATAATATTGCAAAAATATTAATGCTACATTGTAACAACCATCAGGAGTTTAAAAAACTTTCGTGAACTGCGTATTGCAACTTTCGCTTTCATAGAACTCTATGCCTATGTAACTTGTAGAAAAGGAATTTGGAATAACAACGCATTTGTCTTAAAAGCACATGTGTACTACCAGCTGATGCACAATGAGATGACGCGCTGCTTTATCTCAAGGTCGTAGGAATCAATACATTCAAAGATTTTTGTGAATAGGGTTTTGTAATCCCACTTTGATCTTACTTAATGCATATGTAACATGTGAGAAAATAATCGTTGAGTAACACCGCACGAACTTCCATAATTGTTCTCTATGAGCAGCAACTTTATATATAAGTTTTTTGTTTTCTCTGTTGGAAAGAGCAGCATGAAATGAATTGCAATGAATGAATAAAGTGTCCTGTATGCCATGTGTTTTTTTATTATAATATTCGTGGAGATATGACGAGACATAACTCAATTACATAGGCTCCGCTACAGTCATCGCTGCCAAGCAGAATTAACCAATAAAAATCTAATTCGTGTGATGGGAGAAAAAACACACCTTGACAAATGTATATTTGTGCTTCGGCTGCTCAAAAATTAATTGGACTGGCTACAAACTAAGATAACGTATCTCACGACGTAATCACGTCAGACCTAAAAACCAACCGAAATATTGCCACCTCGCCCCACATCCTACAAAACACACTGAAATAAAGACAATCGTCCGGTAGCTAAATTAATTCACATCGGTAGAAACGTTATTCTGCATGTGTGAAAGAGAAACTTACGTATGTAAAAAATATTTTCCACATGTTGAATCCATTCTGACATGTGGAAACATATTGTTGAAAAATATTAAATTCCATAAATAATTTATTTCACGTTGAATGCTTAATACTGTTATGTATATTTAATTTGTATTGTTTGTTGGCTTGTCTTAATTATTATATGTTGTGTACATCAATATTTTATACCTGACCTTTGCCTAGAATCATGTTAATGATGTACCTGACCAGTGACATTTATTTTGTAAACAGCATAATACACAGCTAATACTTCTCTATGATTATGGATTAAATATTCAGATCATTATTAATTGTACACATGTTTAATTCAGTTTGAGTTAGAGATACAGTCTTGAATCTGACCATAGAAACTTTCAAATTTTCACTTTGTATTCTATGGAAATAAAATGTTTGTTGAAATCTTTACAAAATTTGTTTGTTTTCCTTCTTTTCTATTACTTAGTAACTCTTTTCTATTACTCAGTAAAAGACTATATACTCGTAACAACGCGTTGGCAATTTATCATGTTATCTCACGGAATTGTTTGCACAAAGTTTGCAGTGTATTGTAATATAAATATAGTGTATGTCCCATTGCCGTGTACACGATAAACCATGGTTTTTGTTTTATTTCTGTCCAGCGATTGACATAGTTTTATTTAGCTGGGCAACCAGTTTAGTTCGGCACGTGGAACAAAGTGTCCAAGGAAGGACATGACACTTCGTATTTTCCTCCGTTGTTTCTGCCACGCACAAGTATATAGAGTGCTAATATTTCTGTGAATAGCCGCATTGCATAGATGTCCTGTTGAAAAGCTGTCCTCTTCACTATAGCAATCGTTCAGATGTAGAAGTATGTAATTGTCCATGTTCTTCTTTCCCTTCAATCGATTGTTTTTGATAGGTAGAGTTCTTTACTACACTTTTCGCAATTTGTCCTAAAATAGACAAATATGAGGTGAGTCAACGATATCAGATCTAAAATAGCCTGTTTAAGGTAACAGTTGTATTTGCAACTCGATAGACAAGATGGGCTTGGATTTTGGTGGTAAAAAATATCAACTAAATCTATGCACATGAATTAATTCACAATAATTGATTGAAAACAGCGGCAGGTATTAAAAGTTTGTAATGTACTCCTTGTTGCAGTTACGGCTTGAAGGGCATTTTAAGCACGAAAAGGACAAGAAACTTGGAAGGGTAAAAGAGCTGTTTCAACACGAGGATAGTTAACTTAAGGTCATGCGGAGGCAAATAAGACACTTCGAGAGGAATGTGCATTCTTGTAAATGCGGAAGGAAATGTACGATACTGAAAAAAAAAAAAAAAAAAAACATTTTGAAGAATTGTCAGATGCGAGTACTGATTTAAGGGCTGTAAAGCAACTGTGAACTAAGAAACAATGCTTGTTGGAGGGTTTCCGAAGAGAACGCAACACTGTGACGGCATTGATAATGAAGATATTCACATGGATATGCAACCTTGATTATATTTCACGGATAAATTACCCAATACGGGGAAAGTTGTAATACAGAACTACTGTGTTATGCGATGTTAATGAGAGTTCACTGCATGGGAAGATATCGTGAGTGGGTGACACTGAGATGGGGTAGTGAGTTGAGCTTCGAGAGCAGTGAAGTGCACTGTGAAGGCAGTTAAGGTTCACAGCGACGGGCAGCGACTTGAGCTGCACGGGAATTGAGGGTGCACTGCGAGAGCAGTTAGAGTTAATGCAGAGCAAGACAACAATTTAACCTCCAAGGACAATATTATAGCGAAGTATTGGAATAAAAAGATTAGGAACTGACGGAAAATTACTTGTTTCAACAATGCAGACACTATGTGTGATTATGTCTAAACCTTGAATAACTGTAAAATAAGACATAGAGAGAATTACCTTTGGAAAAATATATAGTGATGCTTACAGCCTGTAGGAAGTTTAATATGACATCTTGATTCGTGCTTTGTTGTTAGCCGTCGCCAAGAACGAGTTTGATATGGGGTAGGGTTACATCCAGGCTGTCAGACCGTGACGTAACCATATGCCATATCAAAAACGAGTTGCTATGTGTCATGTCAGACGAATTATTGCATGTCCATTTTTCGCTTTCTAAATATTTGTAGCTTTACTCCATGAATGATATTCAAAACGAACTGAAATTTATACTTGTTCTTTCTTTGTGTGTGAAAATATCTATTTGTGGACGTCAAAGAAGGCACATAATTAGTCTGAAGCTGGGTATGCGATACGGTTTTAATATCTGTATCGAACACTAGATGAAGCTGTATATAACACTACATTCGCGCGTGTGTGTGTGTGTGTGTGTGTGCGCGCGCGCGTGTGTGTGTGTGACTTGGATTTGTAACCTAGCTTTAACAATTTTTCACTCATATCACCACGATGTCTGCATTGTGGCAGTTCATACTGATGTCCAGCAGTGGGACATCATGCCGACAACATGTAGCATCATGTACCACCTGAACCCAGGAAACAAGGAACATTCTGAAACCAGGCCGACCAGTCCTAAAAGTAACCTCTTAGGCCACCGGAGAGATCGACAGATACATACATACATACATACATACATACATACATACATACATACATACATACATACATGCATACATACATACGTAGGTACGTACGTACGTGCGTGCGTGCGAGCGTGCGTAAATACATACATACATACGTACGTACTTACACTTAGGATTTACGAAGAGTATTTAGGGAATATTGTGTTTTATATCTATTTTGCACGAATTATAATTTATGTTAAAGTGTGCGAACAGGAATATGGATCATTTTAAAAATTTTAGATTTGGCGCACCTTGCACTTTTACAAAAAGACAACAACATATTTTGCTTATACGTGTAAATTCCGACATTTGTAAACCAATGTATTTTACCCCAAGCGATGGCGACGGATTTCATAGGAATCCGGAATGACTGTGTAGATAGATGAGAATTAATTAATAGGTCGTCATGCGAGTGTGTCTGCTACGCACGAGTGCATGTAACACCGATTCAATCGCATCATTTCTTGGTGATGCGTGCTTAGTCGTGAAGGAATATGGGTTGGTGCGTGCAGGCAAGACGATGGGTGCCGTTTACCCGCGGACCTGGGTTCGAATCTCTGTAGAGTGGGAATTAAAAATTCTCTAACCTGTATGATATATATATATATATATATATATATATATATATATATATATATATATATATATATATATATATATATATAATTTCCTTCTATGCATTGGAAGGGTTCAATATGAAATAAATTATAACGAATTAATTCTGATATCCATTAAGACAGCAGAATTTATCATAATGTGCGCAATGAGTTATAAAATATGATTCAACAACCAGTTACATTTTATTTGAGAAACACAGTAAACTTTTTAAGACAGAGTAAATTACATTTAAAAAGTCTTCATGTTCAAAGTACAAAACAATCTGATTATCTAAATAATTTTACTCCAATCTCTAAAATGTATAGTGAATGATGTGCTCTTATTCACAGTCAACTATGTATATTAAATGCAACACTGAAATTTTCAAAGGTGTCATGCATACAACAGTGCTTTAATATGGAATATCTAACCCGATGATATTAAATCAAGTGTAACCGTTGCCGCTTTTAAACACAAATATAAAACTTTTGGGGGGGATCCTAAAATAGAATTATATATCTTGTACGAACCATGTGATTGATGTATTGTACTGCAGATAACTGGAATCCTGTACGTTGTAATACATCTCGACCCTGTTTATCTGAATCTTCGGCTAAGCAGTCCATCGAGAACAAAATACTCTGTTATTATTTATTTATTTATTTATTTATTTATTTATTTATTTATTTATTTATCTATATTATTATTATTATTATTATTATTATTATTATTATTATTATTATTATTTAAAGCATTTTCGATACAGTTAGCTTTGATAAAAGGAATTAATGCAATACCGTTTCAGCGGAAACAAAGAATTCTTCACCCGTAACACAACGGCCTTAAGAGGTTGACAGTTTGTCATACTGTCACATGGAATTGTAAATATAAATATAATATGGGTTCCGACGCCGTGTACAACATCACCGATGGTGTGTTATATTTCCGTCAAACGATTGTGACATAGTTGTATTCACCTTTGCAAACGACATACTGTGGCACGTGCAATGTTAGTATTCTCTGTCTTTACGGAGGGAATTAAACGGTATTACAAGGGACACATTTTCAAAGAATTAGCGGGGAATGCGAGATACTTAGTTTTTATGATCAAATTACGGATATGACACAACTATGGGAGTACTGATTTGTATTTTATTTTTGCTTGCGAGTGGTTATGCATGATGGTCAGTATATCTGGTGGAGGAAGAAGCAGGGAAAACTCCAGAAAGACCACCGACCCACGGGAAGCTACTGGTAAGCATTATCAGGTACCCACGTTGACCGAGCCGAGACTCTAATCCAGGCGGACAGAGGTGAGATGTCATTGACCTGTAAAGGCGAACATCTTAGACAATCCGGTCACCCTGGGTCCCTCAAACCTGCAAGGGCAGATATAGCAAAGGTCGTAAGGGATATATATGGACAGGAAACCTCGAATATGTGTCATGGGTAAGTGGACCACTGCGGGGATAGTGCGATGGAAGTGAGGGTTCACTGCGTGGAAAGTGATACTACGGGTGCACTGTGAGGGCAGCCAGGGCGTGGGGATAAACTGCGAGGGCAGTTAAGGTTCACTACGAGGACATCCAATGACACTGCAAGGGAACTGAGGGTGCACTGCGAAAGTAGTAAGCATGCACTGCAAGGGCATCGAGAGATAACAAAGGAAGACATTATTGGAACTATGGAACTATACACTTTTAAACCATGCGAAGTGTGTGTGTGTGTGTGTGTGTGTGTGTGTGTGTGTGTGTGTGTGTGTGTGTGTGTGTGTGTGTGTGTGTGTGTGTGTGTGTGTGCGATTTGGATTTTGAACGTAGCTTAACAAATTTTCAGTCATATCGCTACGATGTCTGCATTGTGGCAATGTATAAGTGATGCCTATTATTGGGGCATCATGCCGCAGACATGTAGCACGATGTCCCACCCAGTCACATTATCCTGACACCAGGCCGACCAGTCCTAACACTAACATCTTAATGCTGAGCGCCTAGCGAGATATCTGTTAGTACCATCTTTATAAGTCTTTGATATGACTCGGCCGGAGTTCGAACCCGCGACCTTGCAGTCCGACGGGGGACACTCTAACCACTTATGCCACCGGAGCGGTCCCATGCGACTGTTAAGCCTACCTATGAAAAGTATGTGAGAGTCCGTTGGCATTGCCCCATGAAGATGCATGATGGGGAAAGTGACGGTTGGCTTCCATCAAGATGGCAGATTCCAAGCTAAGACAAAGAGATGCCTAATCACGTCACTAATTCAAACAGGTGTACTGTTCGAATTTAACTAGGTGTCCCTGTACTGAATCAACTACTGTGAACCAGTTCTGCAATATAAATATATGCATATATACATGCATACATACATAAATACATACATACATACATACATACATACATACATACATACATACATACATAATTATAAATGCATGATTAAAAGCCTAGTCTAAAATACTTTTTATCATAAAAAGTGCGTTTACCGTCTGAAATTCTCTTCTATCGTATGTCCACTGAAATGATATTTGGTCCTTCTATCATTATGTCTACTGAAATGATCTTTGGTCCTTCTATCATATGTCTACTGAAATGATATTTGGTCCTTCTATCATATGTCTACTGAAATGATCTTTGGTCCTTCTATCATATGTCTACTGAAATGATCTTTGGTCCTTCTATCATGTGTCTACTGAAATGATCTTTGGTCCTTCTATAATATGTTTACTGAAATGATCTTTGGTCCTTCTATCATATGTCTACTGAAATGATCTTTGGTCCTTCTATCATGTGTCTACTGAAATAATCTTTGGTCCTTCTATCATATGTTTACTGAAATGATCTTTGGTCCCACCTGTATTTTCGACAAGAAGAGACTTCTTTGCAGGACCTTCAGAAAGTTTCACTTTATTAAAATTATGTGAGCTGTTAATGAGTGCATTATTGCATTGCATTGCAAGTATAAAAAATGATTTTAAGAGTATTTGCCCCGCCTTTTTAAATTGCACAAATAATTTTTAAATCCAGTCCATCTTAGCAGAATTGTTTAAATGTGTTCCCTAATTCAATTTTCTTCTTTAAATGCAATAATTACGACAATTCTTTCTTTAGGTAATAACATTATTTTATAAAAATCAATGCGCTATAATTCATTTTTATTGTAAACATGTTTGAAATGACAGAAATTTATTCTTATTATGAAAATATTTTTATACATCAAAGTTTAAACTTCTCTTGATAGCCGAAGGTCAGGACGCAAGCTATTGGGTTCCAAATGACACAATTTAGGTGGGAGGGGGAAGTAGATTCTTGCTTATTTTGCGTTGATAACTTCTATCAGAAATAAGAGAAGAACATGAAACATAAATTAACAGTTTATTATCTGGGTTTCAAAAAACTAACGAAAATTGCCATTTAAACATAACATCACGAGTAGGAAAAGGGCCACGAAGAGAAGATGAACTACATCAATCATCATATGTTTAAAACCCTAAAAACAAATGAAACCATTTTGATTATTAACAGATACATAAAACTAAAATAATGGACTACTGAAAACCTAAGCAATTATTTGGGACATCTTCATATTCATAAACTCAGAAGAATACGAATATATTTGTGTTTTATTGATCATTTTTTGAGAGATGAGACTTGAGTGTCCTTTTTAACATTAGCATTCTGGTATTGTGAAGCAGTCCAACATACAATATCATTTGTAAGTCATATGGAAAAAGGTAAATATTTTCCCTGTTTCTTGATATTGCGAGTGTGACAGGCGTTGTTTATTCATGGTACTTTCTTTATCAGGACAGCAGATCACCTTAAGGTATCAATTCCCGGTAGACCCATCCATGTGAGCGACATATGTCCATTACAGTGCTTTTATTCAGAAAATCATACAGAAAACAGGATGGTACTATATGTACATGCACTTTTCATCTATCTAATGTTGTTCTAACCAAAGCACGGGCGCATTAGGTGCAATGAGTAAAACAGATTCTTGTACATCTACGGAGGCGCAGTACAGAGTCATTTTGAAACAGTCTCGAACACGCATGTTCATATATCAAAAGCTGCAATAGGATTAATTGGATGTTTGGAATATTCAGATAACTTGAATTCTTGCTTGTTTTTAACAGACCGGGGAGGTCAGATACACCGTGGAAATGTACAGATAAACAGATTAAACTTCACGACTGACAGTGCAAATCATGTGCATGGCAGTGGTATAGGACATTTAACAAAAGTATTATTAGTAATTCTAAAAATTAATTGTAACTAAAGTATTTATACAGATGGTAGGAAAAGGCTGAAAAAGAAGAAAAAGAATCCGTATCTTACGACCCTTTCCTTAAGTTCCGGTTTCGAGTATCTTGCCCATAATACTAACTGTAAAACAATATTCTTTTAATTGTTTTTACAAAGCAGAAAAATTAGGAAGGATAGAAAATTACTTTGTTTCTCTTTATCACTGAATAATGACACGATTTAGCTGGCACATAATAAAGAAAAATGCTTTTGGGGCTAACTTAAAAAAAATATACCCAACAAAAAAGAAACGAGAAGTTACAGTTAAGAATTTCTCGATATAAGATTTCAGCTTGATATATCACTGTCTGCTCAATGCTTACTGCATATTTTTTTATCACATGCACGGCAGATTTTTTTGTGTCATATGTAACGCAGTTATAAATAAATTACATTGTTAAAAACGGGACAATGTAGTTAACTTGGTCCTACTCGTATGTAGAAATAACAAAGATCAACAATGTAGATTTTCTGTCACATATAATGCAGTTATAATTTAATAATATTCTTAGAAAAGGGGGAAATGTAGTTAACTTAACATAGCCGACTGGTATGTAGAAATTACAAATGTCAACAATGGATTCTTAAGATACATTTTAGCCCGTTTTGTGCATATTATTACCCTTTCCAAGCACAAACAAGACAAAATGTACTAGTTTCTTAATTTCGGACACTGTTAAAATTAAATACATAAATGGAAAGAACAATCTGAGAAGGAGCAAATGTACTGTAAGTAAAAACGTTTATGATTGAGATGGTGACTGAAATAAACTCGTACTTGTTCTGAAACATATTGAATATTCAGTAAGCTTAACACGTTATTCTTTTAAGTGAATCTTATTACGACTCTATGGTCTTAAACAAAGTACTAGCAAAGAGGCAAAACCAACAATGTTTGTAAATTCAACAAATAATGTATTTCCATAGAATACAAATTGAAAATTAAAAAAGAACTTACAGTATTGCGAATTAAATCCAAAATAGTACATACGGTTCTATCATCCTAATGAATAAAGTTCTAATTAAATTCCAGTGGTATTTGAAATAAGATCCAGTGCTGAATGCGTCGATATTCATGTAGTCTTGAATGTACTAATATGCCAGTGCCCTGAAGTGTGATGATGTGGTAACAGTCTTCCAATGACTCACAATAATATAATTCCAAATTAATGTTTCTGTGCAAGAATATTATTTAAAAGCACTTTGTATTTCCAGTGAATAAATAATTTGAGTATAAAAGTTCCACCCAAATGAAATACTTAACACAACAATAAGATTGATTTTAGCTTTAGGTGTCATTGCAGGAATGAGCAATTTCTCAAGACAAAATATATTGAAATGGCTTAATCCATGCTTGCAATATATAGCAGAATTATCGCATTCACATAAATCATGCACAGTGCATGTACGCACTTATGTGCCTATTTATTCCTTTGGACCAGGCTCTAAAAAGGTCACAACAGACAGGCATGTAGATGAATATATTGTAATATCATACAGTGAAAAACGAAGTTCATCTCGCCAGTGCGGACCAGTAGAAGCAAAATCATCGATAGAATATTAAAAATTCCATATTGCTTGGCAAATATACCTTTGAAAGGTACTAAGAGCAGACGATTATTCTTCTATAATCTCCAATGATAATATCATCATTTCATGTATTCAAAGCAATGTGTAGCAAAAGCACGTGGAAATAAAGATCAGGAAGCAATAAACGTTCTCTTCTTCACTGTGTCTCATAGTTTAGTTCATTTCCACGATCAAATGGATCGCTCAATTCAAATCTGTACTTTCTTCATTTTTGTCTCCTTGTTTCAGCTTTTTGTTCCCCAGACGGTATACATTATCATGTTAAGTCATCGCTCAGTGGTCACGAGGACTAACTGCTGAAATGCTATCCGCGCAGGCGCTGAATGAAGCATTCGGAAAAGAACCGAGTAAAAGAATGCTTAAAAGTTCATAAATTGTTATCTGTAGCTTAATGATACAGTGTAAAATTTCTAGAAATGAAAGTGGTACTAAAATTTGCAGCTAATTTAAGCTCCCGGTAAAGCCAGAAAGATAGTAAGTTTTAGAACATAAATTATGTTGAAAAATGTTGAACTTTCACAATCGATCAATACGAACAATATGTGAAAAAAAAGCAAACAAGTTTTAAGCAATTTATATTTTAATCTGAGAATTTCTAATTACAAAAGAATTACGTAAAACATGTGTACCAGTATATATATATATATATATATATATATATATATATATATATATATATATATATATATATATATATATATATATATATATATATATATATATATATATATATATATATAGTAAAGGTAAAAAGGCTGTGCAAAAATGAATTCAGATTATTTATCAAACAATGAGTTAAATAAATTCCGGAATTTTGCAAAATTCTTCATCCGAGAGCTCAGATTTCAGTTCCTGCAATAAAATATAACCATCGTCAAAAACACTTGTTCAGAAAACAAATTAATTAATGAGAGACCAATTATCGCAAAAATAGACCTAACCGAATGTCCCCAATTAAAGCAAGCAATATTTACAATTAATATCTGCTGTTACAAAGATAAATTACGTTCGTTCTCACATACATAAACACACGCACATACATATATATATTTGCTTTTTACTGTGTCTTTGCGTGTGTTAAGACAGACAGACAAATATATATCCTATGACTCAGTCTTAAATGCATTAGTGACTGTCTGCAAATCTCATCAGATGATTGTGCAAAAAGATACGAAATAACTTTAAAGCTCAATTTTCCAAATTTTTTCAGCACGTATGGCTAAAAATAATCTGTAATATTCGTTTCTTACAAATATGAAAGTAACTTCTTCCTTCTGTTGTTAGAAAATGCATCAGTGTAATTATGTATAATGTCATCCTTTAAATAGGAGAGATTCGTTTCATTTTTTCAGTAACTTAGCCCCTCATCGATTAGCCAATCTGTATAAATTTATATATTTAAACAGAGTTTATTGAAACATCAAGCCAAACGTCGTTGCTTTTTATGACACGCGGATAATGGTAACATGATAATTCCAACAAACATGCACTATTGTACATAATAATTTATCATCGAACAATGGGACAGAACAGACTTGTATTCATCCATCCGTAACATGAGTAAAATAAACATCATAAGCAAAAGCATGCTATATAAACATTAGACACAAATACCTAAAAACTCGTTACACAGATAGTAGACACGTAGCAATATCGTAGCCCGGATGTTACTGGTATAATGTAAACACAAATATATACCGTATGTAATATCGAATTAACTTACCATATTACCATGTCTCCTTCCAAAAATCGTATACTTCTGAAAGTACATTTACAAAATTATCCTGGCAATATGTTTTTAAATATTAAGTGTCACTTTTTCACAATCCGAAAAAAATCGAAATCACCTGAATACCCGAGTTAAGTCATATAGTAATAGGTCACAGTCTCTCTCTCTCTCTCTCTCTCTCTCTCTCTCTCTCTCTCTCTCTCTCTCTATATATATATATATATATATATATATATATATATATATACATACATATTGTTACGAATATGTAATTAAATTGCTTGTGTGTTAGTTTTAAATTCTTTTTTTTATTATTTTATTTTTGTTTCATTACATTTTATTGTAATGATAATTTTCATTGGATTTGAATCTCTTTTCAAGATTATTAAGGTTATTAAGATGGAGTTTGTTTTTGCAAGAATATAATCTTGACATCATGCACATCAAAGGAAAAGATAATTTGATTGCAGATGCACTTTCCCGTGTATAGAAATATTATTTCATGTATACACTGTATAATTCAAAAGAGTTCTTCTTATGTAATTATATTTTACCTCATGTATAATTTACATATGGTAAAAAGAAAGCTTTATTACATAAAGCTTTCTTTTTCTTTGTGGGGGAAGTGTTACGAATATGTAATTAAATTGCTTGTGTGTTAGTTTAAATTCTTTTTTTTTTAAATTTTATTTTTGTTTCATTACGTTTTATTGTAGTAATAATTTTAATTGGGTTTGAATCTCTTTTCGGAAAATTCACTTGACCTAATTAGAACGTAACGGTTGCTTTATCACTATTTTTAGTTCACCTTGGTTGAGACGTTTTGTAAACATTGAATGAAACTGATTGGCTATTACCAAGGTCATGTTCGGCCCACGTGTTAGCTAATTTGTAAACATCTTTTCTTTTTTATTTATTTCCAGTGTGGGAATCTGATTCTTAGATAGGGTCATTCTAGAGTACGTGCTAAATGGCATTTTTTTTTACTATGCTGTTCAAATTAGTGATCATGTAGCCCCGTCACGTGAGCCACCATGTGATCTAAGATCGTGGGTTAAGGCAGCCATTTTCTAGTAGATTAATTCAGTCGTATTCCTACACCTCAGAGCTCAAGGTGTTTTTATCATTGATGCCAGTTTGTTCTGAAGTTCATCTACTTTTTAGAATTTAATAATTTATATTCTCTAGAAAACTACACAAGTGCTCTTCTTTATAAAAATTCTGGGACAAAGACATTCAGTGGAAATTTATTCTGGAATTCTAAACGGGAACATTATAAATTGTGATTCAACGACGAACTGTTGCCATCAGTACAACGACCTCATCTGACGTCATCGCCTTCCATATTGGAACTTCATCGAGATTCGAACCTGGATTCAATTAGAACTGTTTAGTGATAGAACTTATATTTTTCAATTCTATGATTAATTTTTGGATTATATTCACAAACCGTGAGTCCTATTTCATATTTGTACGTTGTTTTCTGTGGAAATAAATTATTTTGTTAAAACTTATAAAGCTTGTTGGCTTCACTCTTTTCTTTTGTTACTTTTGTACGTGCCTACATGTAACAATATATATATATATATATATATATATATATATATATATATATATATATATATATATATATATATATATATATATATATATATATATAATGGTAAATTTGAGAGAATCTGGAATAAAATACGTTTTCAAGGAATAAAGTAGGCTGAATGTTATTTGTCATACTAAAGTCTTACAGTTTTAAATTGGGTCGTTTAAAAGAAAGAGCAAGTGAAAACTATTGATTCCATTTTCCAGTCCTACCATACTGATGGGAAATTGTGATAGAAATATTTTATTCGTGTCTCTGTGAACGGTTATTATTATTATTATTATTATTATTATTATTATTATTATTATTATTATCATCATCATCTTCTTGAATGAAAATATATTAGATATTTTATAAAATGTGTATCATAATTGTTCAATAAAATTTTAAATATCTTTGCAAGTACAAAACTTCACTCATCATAGGCAAAATGGAAATGACATGTTGGATTTTAATTTTCTCCTTTATTGCAGAAGCCAACTGAGTGGGACACCTGCAAATGAAATCCTCATTTCATTAGTGATCACAGGAATAATATTTTACCCCTTTATCACGATCGCATTTGTACAAAAATGACAAATAAAAGCCAATTTGAATATATCTACTTTGATAATAATAACACAGCAAATATCCATGCTTATCATCAGTGGGGTTGAATCCCTCCACACTCCTGTGATGTTGCATACAGGATAAAGAACTAATGTTTTCAGTAACTCCACTTTGTGTAGAAGAATATTGGATATTCTCATTACCCCACAACCAGTCTCTCTGTCTCTCTCTGTCTCTCTGTCTCTGTCTCTCTGTCTCTGTCTCTCTGTCTCTCTCTCTCTCTCTCTCTCTCTGGAGTAGGGGACGCGAGGTACACCAACTGATGGACACAGTTGTAGCTAATTACAATACATCTGCTAGAATGTAACGTGGGATTAAAGTAATCCATTTACCTCCTGATACTCGAGGTTTCTCCACTGCAACAAAGAAAAAGACTGTTTGTATAATAAGACGTTTTTGCGTGCTGATACAAAGATTTCTCTTTTCGGTCATTTCGAGCTGAAACTGCAGTCACACAAACCAACAAGACTGAATTCTCCCATTTCTTAAACTCACATGACCCACAGCATTCTACAGCTCCGATTATTATGGCTGACCAATTATAGACTGGATCTAAATATTACTCTTGACACATAAAAAGTTATTGATCTTTTGCAACTGAAATGAAGCAGTGGTACAAGTCAAATAACACACTCGTCTTCAATTTGGCATTTCATAATCGTTTATACTTGATACTTTGATCATTTTTCTTCCCGCCACCCACCCACTTGCGTTATGTCGACTTCGATCATTCAGAATGATTCCTTCTGTGAAAGTTACATTTTTTTAAACCTATAACGGCGATTTTATACAATATTTGTTTATGTATGTAGATAGGTAGGTAGGTAGCTAATGCAATACATTTGACTATCTGGATTTAAATTAAAAGGGAAATACGAAAATGAATCTACGTTGCAAGGTAATAATAAGACTATAATCATTATTTCTTCATTCCAAGCGGATGCGGGAGGTCGTGGGTTCGATCCCCGGCCGAGTCATACCAAAGACTTACAAAAATGGTACTAACAGCTGCCTCGCTTGGCGCTCAGCATTAAGAGGTTAGTGTTAGGACTGGTCGGCCTGGTGTCAGGATAATGTGACTGTGTGGGACATCATGCTACATGTCTGCGGCATGATGCCCCAGTGCTAGACATCACTATAAACTGCCACACTGCAGACATCGTAGCGATATGACTGAAAAATTGTTAAAGCCACGTTAAAAATCCAAATCACACACACACACACACACACACACACACACACACACACACACACACACACACTCATTCCAAGCGACTTCACGGTTACAATTTAAATACACACTAAATACTGCGTGGTTCGAAAGTTAAGGTTACAAAGTTTTCGTACAGTTTCACTTCTCGAAACTGATGTCGTCTGCATGAAGTTAGTACTTTGCGGTGAAAATAGCTCAATAATGGGACCTGTTTGTCTTTTTTTACGACCCAAAAATATAAAATTCGCTATCTGTCTAGCTTATGGTTTTATTGAATGTTTTTACCGAAATCGTCAAGCATGCATTCTAGCAAAAAGGCATCAAAATGACCGTAATTTGATATTTTGCCCTGTTCCTGTCTGGACTGGCGAATATTCCTACAACAACAATCAATGGAAATTTCTGTACCTGAATTTGCCATTATGTAGAAAAAAAAATAAAGAAAATCTGAGTTACATTTTTAATTTCATTTCAAATATTTGGTATACAATTTTGCTTTCAGAATGCACCATCTCACTCTCAGCACATATTTTTAAACTCGAAACAACGGTAATTGTACAAGGCTGAATACTCGCTGCATCTGGTACATATTAAATGCTCAAATAATACTGACTCGAGCCAACATAAGCATTCCGGTATTCTGATTTAAATAATTCGTAATCCCATATTTTAATGCATTCATTCAAGGCTGCCTTTATTAGAAGCGCTAACATTGTTTTCAATCAGAACCACATTCTTGCTGAAGTGTGTCAGAAGATATTTTCATTATATGGTTTTCCTGAAACTCGCATTTAAGGTAAAATGGCAAACACAAATCCAACATGTTGCTTTGCGATATGTAATTCAAGTTTCATATTCACAATAAACTTTGATCCTAATGTTCCTTCTATGACACGTACCAAATACACGATGAAAAATATAGTTTTTAAAAAAAATAAAGCATTCAGTTTATCAAGGAATCATTGCACATATGCATCAGTGTTGATAGTTTCTTAAAAATTGGGTGTAGATAGATTACATAATTTGCTGTTCCGGGGACCAGAGTGTAAAGTATGCCTTAGGGACTGCCTTAAAACTAGATTTTGGTCAGTTGTTTGAAATACATATATTGTTTGTCTATGGGATAAAGATTTTAGCGAGACCGTGTGATTAAAGCAAACCGTTGATTGTGCGTTTTCTTGTTTAATTACGCTAAATCGTATGCGTAAGGGATGGCTCGAATACGCGTGTCAGAATAATCGTGTAAACAGGCTTCTCGCGTTATGACCCCAATAGTTTACCTTATTTGGCATTTATCTGCAAGGATTAAAAACAAAGACTTTAGAAATTTGAATGAATGACATCCGGCCAGTACGTATCTCTAGCTTACCTGGAGGCGCTGTTAGTGGAGGAGTTGGAGGTGGAAGCGAGGGTTCCTCTCGAGGTGGTGGTGGTTTCGTCTTTTTGGGATGCATTCGTGGCCTTGGTTTCGACTTCATACAGTCTGGTTTCCTACATTCGAATCCTTTTGCGCTAGAACCGATATTTATTGAAAAATCAGATGGGAGGTTTTTTGTTGCATGCTGTTAAATAAATATTATTGCCGTATAATTAATGAACGAATTTTAGTATAGGATTGTTTTGTTGTTGGTTTTCCATTGCTACTGAATCACATTCTTGTTCATAAAACAGATAGGACGGGAAAAATGTAGCAAGTTTGAATAATCGAAGATTCTCTCTGATGTTAAGGTACATGGACGATCCTATCATATTTGTCTCCCTTATTAACGGTTATCGTATATTTGTCCTTTGAGTCAACGTTTTACAACTTATAAATATTAGCGTTGAAATGTCAAGTGCCTGTGTGACTTTAAAGATCATAAGCTTTTTCTTTCGTCACATGGGTTTAGGTTAACAATGTGTAAGCTTTATATTCAACCATTATTTTATATGGTCTGATCGCATATGAAATGATTTAGAAAGGTTCACCAAAACGATAAAATTTGAGTTGACTGACAAATTCCTCACTAGTCATACTAATCATATGGAAATAATATCCTGCCTTGTAATGACAAATTGTAATGTAATACTCCACAACAGTGCAAATGAAACTTAGCGTGCAAGAGACAAATGTGTCGTTAAAAGTGAATTTAGCCTTTGATAAATTTCATTCCGATGACTTGATTACGTTGCAATCTGTAACTCAGTTACGGTACTTACAATAAATATGGTATATACTCTACAATGTTGAATAATTCTATGTGGCAAGAAAATAGACTGGATTATATAATTTTTTCCGACCATTTAGTTCACTTTTTAACAATTTAATTTGGATCTATTACAACCTTTAATGATGATTTCTTCAAAACCATAAGGGTGATATTGTCGCGTCATTTTCCCTGCATTAGCTCTTACATACAGTAGTAGGCCTATGATTTGGCTCAAAACACCTTCAATTACAATGGCGCGCGCACAGATTACATAGTCACTCCAGAAAATGTACTCGTAGGAGTGAACTTACCATTCGTCGAAGGGATCGAATCCTTCTGGCCAATAGCGTATATGGTTCAGGCACACATACAGAGTGACAGCAAGAACGATAAGAGCTAGAACACACACAATCGAAAACCAAACGATATTTCTCTTGTCATTGAATATGTTCTTATATCCAATGGTGGTAGTCGCAGCTGTTGTCATTGCTGGCTCGTGAACGGTAACTCTCACCGACACAAAACCATGAAGTCCACCAGTATCGGTTGCTTCTGCTGTAAAATCCAGATCATCTACTACTCCCAAGAGAGAATTCGTTAGGGTGATCAAACCTGTTTGTGATATTTGAAAATAGTTGGTTGCCAGGGTTGATTGATCCAATGAATATACAAACTGTCCATTAGTGCCAATGTCTCCATCAACTGCGGATACATTACCGACTGAAGTTCCGATGCCAATATTGTTGTAAACAGTAAATGTGTAGGACGTTGACAGGAAAGTTGGAATGTTGTCATTAATTTCAGCTGAAAAAGATTAATGAACTATTTCAAATTTTTTTATCTCTGTGATGCAGTTTTCTATTCAACGTGTTTTTGCTATTAAACGTTTTGATCTTAAACAGATAAAAACTGCAACAAAAACATTTTTTGCAAAAGTTGTACCTGCAGAAATCAAAATAAGTAATTTTGTTATCAAGAACAAATAAAACGAAAGTGCCTCACATTGCAGACATGGAAATCAACCTTTGATAAAGAAATCTGACCAGACGAAGTTTGTATCTCTCTGAAGTTATTACCCCTTATTTCCTTAACAAGAACGATAAACCCACTGCGATGCATTGCTGAATCAGACTCATTGTTTTCAGACAGAGACAAATAGTTTACAGAATGACAAAACGTAATTTAGTGTGACAGATTCGGTCAAACCAATCCTATCAGTTTCTTAAGTTACGTATATTTATATGATCAGCTTTTGAAAGTGAGGTGAATTTAGGAAAAGGGGGTCGGGGGGATGTGTTGTGCCATAGAGTGAGTTTAATCTTCTGAACTTTGATTCTGTAACATGTTTTGTATATACATTTTTGGTATTACACGATGAAATATATCCGGCATTAACGTAGGAAAAGAAAAGATCATCTATATATTAAACTCACGCATTCAACAATAATTGAGAATATGAAATAGTCAGCTTAACAGGGCAACGATCCCACTATATTTCCGCTTTGCTATTCTTACTTACTTCTAAGAAAAGGACAGCTAAGCGTAACGTTGTTTGCATTTGCAACGTGCACAATGGAAAAAAGTTAAGATATGTCTGTGGTTCTTGCATGTACTGTAACTGATATATCTTTATATGAGGTAATTACAAAAATCATGCACTCGAAAAATTAATCTGAACTACTTCAAAGTACACTAACTTATCAGTTATCAAGAGATTGTAATTTAATTGTACCAATATGGGCAATACTAACTTCTGAAAGTACAATAAATAATTCTAAAAATATATAAAGTCAAAACGTTATCGGTTCGTTTGTCTATTTCTTTGTTGGTTTTCAATTTACCTTTGAAGTCCACGAAGTGAAAATGACCAAGCAGCTTTTTATATCTGCACGTCTGAAGTATGGTCAAGGCGTATACTCTAAAACCCAAATTCCACCCATCAATCATGCACCAAAAAAAAAAAAGGGAAGTGAAAGTTCCTTTAATAATACTTATACATCATCTTTACTCAATAGATAGGGTCACTGGTGAGGAAAATATAGAAAATTCTTTTTCTTTGAAAATTAAATTCTAATCAAAGTACGAAACTGTAGAGAGGAACCTAATACTGTGCAAGAGTCGACGTGATGCAATGCATTTCTGGACATCATGTTTAACGTCACAAAGTGTTGGTTAAAGTACTGAAGAAAAGATATGTCCGCTCCCGACCTATTTCATATCATTTAATTTTGAAAACTTAAATTTTTGAACATGATATTTGTTTCGGGGGGAAGAGGATTTAGCATTTTTGATAATTGAAAAAAGCCAAAAAGATACGATTTTCTATTGACCTTCCACATACCTATGGATACTGACAATGTTGCTGTAGCTGTCAGTCCTCCGCTGTCTCGTACAGTAACGATGCATGTGATTACCGTGGGAAGGCCTGGTTTATCTAGGTCATAATTAATCGCATAGGTCAACAGTCCCGTGCCTGGAGCCATAGTCATATAACCCGAATTTGACCCACAGTTCATGGAATACGAGGCAGTGTCACCTACATCGGTATCTATCACTGACAACCCCGGATTCATTTGCTACAAAATGAAAGAAGAAAATTAATGTATTGAACCTCGCTATATATAAATGCAAATACTTCTCGCAGTATTGTCTTTAGTGCAAGATATGGCAGTGCATATTTACTAAATCATTAATTCGTGAAATTTTGCGTCGTAAAATTGCTGAATGTACCAGATTTCAGACGTTTTATATGGGTCTAAAATATTATGATCTTCAGTATGAACTAAAATTAATTCCCTATATTACACAATCGTGTATACTGTCGAGTAATTCGTATGAATCCAAAACTGTTCACTTTAACGGACAACCATTTAAAGTTTGGAGAACCACAACTCAACAAAATCAAATTGAATAAGTCAAACAAAACAAAAAGACTAAATCGGGAAAGGAAAGATGACACTTATAACGAATCACCTATCGCCGGGAAAATTTCTATTCTAAGAGCTAGTTCCGTCACATGCAATATGCATCTCAGTTACAAGTTGAAAATATTTTTAGTACAGAAAGCAATACTACCTTCACAGACTGTCTGACCTCAGAGTTAGCCTTTACTTTCAGATTTCACCAGTGTCTTTCTTTTCAGATGAATCTGATGACAAATGTGGAACCAATGACAGCAGTAGGAAATAGATGATTTGAATCGAGATGCCAGATTTCTAAACTATTTCATGCTTTTTATTATAGAAATCCATAAGAAGAACAGATTCAACAAGGCAGAGTAGTTCAGCAAGATTAGTGAGTATGTACAGGCAGTATCATTATGAGCAAAGCCAGAATGACCGACAGCGGGGGATTTGTTTACGGCCAGAGTTTTAGACCCAGAGCTAACATTATGGTCCAACTAAATGTCTTGTTACGCTTGACAAGAACAATTACAGTTATGCATCAGTTACACAACCATTCTGCATTTTTCCCGTTTTACTAAATTGGTTTCGAATTAGGATTTCTTTCGTTTTAGCTCAAAAAATCAATACAAAAGTAGTAAGAGGTTTAAGAAAATGCCTCTTGCTCCCTGGACTTGACACAGTGGCGTCACAAGGGAAGGACAATTACCCAATCAATAGCCAGACAAAGGGTCGCTGTCGTGATTTTTTTAAATTTTCTTTATTTTTTGGCAACTGAAATGTTTCATATTATTTCTCCTTCTCATTAGGGTAAGGAGTCCGATTTTTCACAAAATACATATGTAGGAGCGGATAGGAGGGAAGCTGACAATCGACATAAAAACTGTCTCTGTGTAGCAAAGTAGAGGCACCACTAAAGAACAATACCTCCATGAGCCTCAGACTCTCGCGCCGCCTCTAACAGAACACGTTAGGGTACTTATCCTGGTCTGGATTAATATAATCTAGCAACAGGTAGAAAGGTGGAAAGTGATTAAAAACCGACTCGATATCCACTGGAAACAGAAAACCAAGCAAATTAGGTAAGTAATAGCAAAAGATGAATCAATATTGTTATAATTGACATCATTCGTAGTCTGAAGTTGTCATTCGTTGATTTGAAAAATTGAAGAAACTGCTTTACTATATGTTATAACTTTTGCTTACCTGACCCGCATTTCCCTCATTAGTGTAAACCCTGTACATTGACTGGGAAAAGAACAAGTCTTCGTTTTGATTGGTCACATGTACTAGGATAATTTTGTCGGTAGTCAAGATCCTGTCGGAGACATGTACATACAGTGCAAAAGATGTAGCCGGTATGGTCTCATAATTAATAGCATTTGTCGTTGATGTCATTATTAGTCCGGCTGCAAGAAAAAAATCGTTTACAAATTGAATCAAGTTGAGTTGATGTTGGAATAAAAGCAGTGATACTTCATCAAACAATTATTATGTCACATAGATAAAAAGAAGGGTATTAATTTTTAATATAACGCCCAAAAATAAATGAATGCACATTTAATTAAAGACGTTGTTACGTATATGTAATTAAATTGCTTGTGTGTTAGTTTTAAAATTCTTTTTTATTTTAATTTTGTTTCATTACATTTTATTGTAATGATAATTTTCATTGGATTTGAATCTCTTTTCCGAAAATTGGCTTGACCCAATTAGATCTTAACGTTACTTCAGCACTATTTTTAGCTCATAGATTTTGTAAACATCGAGTGAAAACGATTGGATATTGCCAAGGTCTTTTACAATCTACGTGTTAGCTCTGATGTAAACGGTTTTATTTTTAAATTCATTTACAGCGTGAGAATATGATTCTTAGATAGGGTTATTCTTGCATACGTGATAAATGGCATTTTTTTCTATTGCGATATTTAAATTAGTGTCACGTAAGTCCATCACGTGAAGCACAATGTGATCTAAAATCGCGGCTTTAAACAGGCGCTCTCTAGTAGATTTAGTGAGTTGTACTTCAAACCTTGAGGGCTCAAGAGGTTTCAATTGTTGTTGCCAGTTTGTTTCTGAAGTTCATCTGTTTTTTAGAATTTAATAATTTATTCTCCAGAAAACTAAACAAGTGTACCTTTTTATAAAACGTTCTGGGACAAAGAAATTCAGTGGAAACTTACTCTGGAGTTAAACGGAAACATTATAAACTGTGATTCAATCGAGAATCTGTTGCCATCAGTACAGACATCTGACGTCATAGCCTCCATATTGGAATTTCATCGAGATTCGAACCCGGATTCTTTTAGAACTGTTTAGTGATATGACTTATATTTTCAATCTTAGGATTAAATTTTGGATTATATTCACAAACCGTTAGTCCTATTTCCAACTTTTACATTGTTTTCTAGGGAAATAAATTATTTTGTTAAAATATACAAAGCTTGTTGGCTTCACTCTTTTCTCTTGTCATTTTTGCACGAGCCTACACGTAATAACATTCATTTTAGCATTTTAATAACCATACATGTAACATTATGGCAATACTATTCTCTATCGTAATTAACGATGAGCCAAGTATAAGCTTGATTCAGCGAGGATTTCGATTTCTTTCTGATGGACCAAGCTGGAAACATCTCGAAATTGGCCCTGATCTGAACTAATCTATCTTACTTAACAGGTGGATACATACTATGTGAAGTAGTGCTTGACATAGTCATTGTTTACTCCGTACTCCTGATGAGGATTCGTATTTGGCTCCATAACTCAGGTCTTCTCCAAGCGCAAACCGATTTACTCAGTTTGAAAGGCGACCCCCATAAATAACGCGACATAATGATTAATAACTTCAAGAAGCCCTTAGTGGTTGCTATAGCAACTGAAAGTAGTCCAAAATGTAGTTTTTTGAGATACACCCGAGGTTGCAAAGTAGGTATTATAAGAGTTACGACACATCATCCATATTTACTGCAAATACGACGGAGCTAAATGTATAAATATATTTTCAACGCATTAAAAACAGTTTATTTAGAAAAACAGAATGTAAAGGACGAGATTTAAATATGTAAATATGATTAATTATTCGTCTCTCATTCCTTTTTAAAATAATATGATTAAATGGATAGTAATTCATAGACTGCAATATATTGCAAACCAACAATGTGGTATAAAAGTGACAGTTTGAGATTGTCGTGTCTTCAGACAGTTTAAACAGTGCATGTATTCATATATTAGCCCTATGTTCAAATGAGAACGGTCTGAAATGAGGTACAAAACTGTGGCAGTGGATGTCTCAGATGTTTATTATCTAGCGACTGAATTACTATATATCCATATCATTCTGCTTACTTTGATAGCATTTTATTATCGGACCAAACTTACTTCTGATCAGCAGTCTGTAGTTTGCAAATCCAGAAATTACTGGGATGTTTTTACCCAATGTAAAAATACATTATTTATGACGTCATGTTGCTTTGTTCTTCGAGAATAACGATACAATATGGTGAAATTTTGTTATTGTTGTTTTAAAACAATGTGTGTGTGTGTGTGTGTGTGTGTGTGTGTGTGTGTGTGTGTGTGTGTAAAGCTTTCATTTATCGTGAAATTGTATCTGTACAAATCTTTGACAAATTTGAAAACATTAATTTTCCCGCAAGCATAAAACGTTTGTATCTTGCATTGGGACAAAAGCGTCGCAAAGTAAAAGAATCTCCATCTTTCCTTGTCTTTTTTCATATTATTTTATTCTATTTGATACTTGTTGACATATTTGTATGGGTTTATTTTGTTGTTGTTCATTTTCAATATTTTGTCAGTGATTTGCAAATAAGCCTAAATCAAACGATCATTAAATATTTCATACTGTATTTTCACTTTAGAGGGGTTGTTACTCCTATTTATTCTAACAATATTATGTCACTTTGTAAATTTATTTTAATATAAATTGATTGCATTGAAATATTGATAATAGTCCCTTTATTTACCAACAAACTGGCAAATTCTCCCGTGTTTATAATACTGTGTATAAGCAAAGTGTGTAATGTACTAAGTACTTTGCCAATTTTAAACATTGACTTATTTTTGTGTGAAATACAACCATTTTTGGGAAATCTGTTAGTAAAGGAAGTAATGTGCGAGGTATATGAACTAATCCTTGGGAGCTATGACAACAAAGACGGGGCTTTTTTTTCTTAGGCACATATATTATGGATAAAAATGGACCACAATTACCTTGGAAAATCAAACAACAAATTGACTGTAATTATTGTTCAATGTTCATGGCATAATCGTGCATATTTCAAGTCAGGGTGGACGGGTGGCAGTCGTGTCACGTCATGTAGTTTATGCTTTTCGAACGGTTGTCATATGAAATCGGAAAACGCTAGCAGAAGAGTGGATAACCTTCCTGGTACAAAGATTCACAAAGATAAGAATCGCGGAAACGTTTGGGCTGAGTCTAAGTGAACTTCATATTTTTCTTCAGTGAAAATATGTAAACAATACACAACGTAAAGCACGAACAAAACTAGTAGAAAAGAAAGTCCTTGTACATTTTCACCATTAAATACTCGGCTACAGTAAAAAGGAGTTGCTGTATCGCAAAGGTAATCGGGCACATATTTCGACACAATCAAGCCATTTTCAGAATTTTTCACAAGTATGTCTGTTTTCCGATTTTTCAAACACAAATCAATAATGACTGAGTGCACCTTCACCTAACTTCTAGAAGTAAGGGTGAAATACAAAAACATCGGAAGCTACGTTTAATTACTTCGTGTTACAGGTCTAAAAGCGGTAATAATTATTTTGTTTTCGTAAAAGATCCACAGACAACCACAACAAACATACAGTACTGTTTGTTCTGTTCTCTGTCAGACAATGGCGACTGCACTTAAAAGAATTTAAGCGTAACCTTTGCTATAGCCACCTAAGAGTTATTTTGAGTTCAAAAGGTAAGTGGACTGAACACATTTATAGCTTGGTTGAATCAGCACACAAACACTTGTTACCTTCGTCCAAGGCCCAGTTTAAGTGGAGTCGTAGCTTTTTATTTTTATTCGATATGCATGCAAAACTGAGACAGTTTTTCAAAAATTACGATGATGAAACACTTGAAAAATACAGAGTAACTTGTTTGCAGGTATATGAACCTACGTAAGACTCATTTTGAGACTGATTGGAAGAGTTTGGAATCGGAAAAGAAGATCCTAAAACAGTTCATCAAATAAAATTAAAACAATAAATTACCTTACAACTATTTAGAGGAACATATACCTGCGATTCTCGGTGAAAACATTAATTATAATTTGAGGAATCACGACGCTATCAGCGAGATGCCGTCTCGATTAATTCTTCTTTACTCTTCGTTTTTCACTGGCACAATACAATTTTGGAATACACTCTCCCTAATCAAACGAGATGCTCTCCAACGATCGACTTCTTTAACGCACAGAATAGGACCTAACGTTTTTAGTACACTAATACATTGTGATAAGGATGAATGAAAACTAATATTTGTTTGACAGAATTAACATATCGATGCAGTTCCCTATCTATAGTATTATCGAATTAATTTCTCACATAAATCCAGATTGTTCCTTGTCTCCTAAGTTGTCTGTACCGAAGAAGAGGTCTTTGACGTTATTCATACAAGAGCTACACAGATTTGAGTTTTATTCACTCGATTTCTCACAAATCGTGTATTACCGTGACAAAATTTTAGAATTATTTCATGAGCAAGACAAATTACGATGGAGCGAAATCCAAGTTACATTAGTTCAGTACAATATACTTCATAAGACAAATTACGATGGAGCGAAATCCAAGTTACATTACTTCATTAGAATTATTTCATGAGAAAGAAAAAGTACTACCGTGCGCTTTCCAGGTTACATTAGGTTATAGAATTAGTTCATGAGTAAGACATATTATGACGGTTGCGCAATCCAAGTCACATTAGTTCATTGTGCTAGTTTATAATGAGTTTTTTGTTATATCAGATACTGCATACGGGTTGAACAGGATGTAATGACGTTTCCCCCCGGTTTTTCTTTTTGAAAAGTTAAGTAACAGTAACAAAAAATGATTAAAATCGGTATGTGGGAGTTAGCATTCAACGTTATCTCCATGATATAAGTTATCGAAACTGTATTTCTAGATGAGCAATAGGCAGAACATCTGACAAATATATAGTCAAGTAATAAAAATAACTGAAAACAGCTTTTGACGTTTTGTGCTTTGCACAGAATCTTGCATGAAAACATTATTCTTTCTTGTTTTCATTTGCTGTCGCCATTTTCTTACATAAATTGATGAAAATTTCAATTAATGCTTAATTTTAATTTTCAGGAATTCGTTTTATAAATAATAGTAGGCTACTTTTTATTATTTTCTTATAAATGTATGGCCTCTCCAGTTTTACCCTAAATTCTCAGTTCTTGGTATTGAAGAACAGTCTGGCAGATATAATTATAGATTATTTATTTGTTTTATGCTAAAATCACAGACCTCGGTTCTGCATATTCGATACAAGTACACTCAAACGTTGTTACACTTTAGGCATACCGGACTAAAATTCTCAAAAATGGAGTGGTTTTGTTGAAATGTGCGCCTGACACTCAATGCAATACAGCATCTGACATTCACTATAACACAGCATTTGAGAGTTTCGATGTTTTTTTTTAAATGTAGATAGTGTATTCGCACTTATCTTTCTAAATGTATTCTCCGCACATTTTTTCATAGTGAAGCGAATAAAAACCATACAATCTGATTTCGATTCAAGCAAAAAAACTTACGCCACTTTTGTGCTTCCGAATACTTCTGCTGCTTTATGTCACAATTTAGATTTGTCCCAAAATGATTACTTTAAGCTATATATCCTTTATAGAAAGAAAATAATATATACTTTTTCTTCAGACTAGATTCCTCTGTTCTGCCCACATATATTGGGAGATTCTTTCGATCACTCACCCAAACTCTGCCCCAAAGACGTTCACTAGAATATTGTCGTTGCCGTTATTGCAAGCCGTCATCAAAGTGATATTTAGCATAGCGGAAACAAGAGGAGGAGGAATAAGAAATAATATATGAAAAGGAACAGGAAAAATAGGACCATAGACGCACTTTCTTGCCTAATATCAGCACTAGGATTGGCTTTTTCTACATACTTGCACTGTTTATCTGGAAATAGCTCAGACCTGAGCTGGGTGCAGACGTCATAGTGTAGTACAAAGTGTCTCCATCGTTGTCTATGGCCGTTATCTGGTAAACGGAAGTGCCCAGATTGGTGTTCTCCTGGATGCTAAGTTCCGGCACGACTGAAGGGTTTGTAATCACAGGCGCCGTGTTTAAACCTGGGCAAAGGTGGTGTACAGGTATGAAATGGGAATAAATAGGAGAAGCTATAATATAACAAGGCGAATTATTTTTATTTTTGTTTTAATGTGAGATTTTACTTTGAATTGGAAAGGAGAAATCATATTACTGTTTATATTCTCTGTGCAAATAATAACAGAACACAGCAGAACATAAACAGTAAACCGCTGACATCGCGCGGGATCCAGTAAGAAATCTGCTACTTCAATCTTGTATACAGTATATCTTGCTAGCCGATACGTTTGAGTATAAAATAAAAAGAAAAAATGTCGGTTATTCACTCGTTTCAAGCAAATTCTCTCTCTCTCTCTCTCTCTCTCTCTCTCTCTCTCTCTCTCTCTCTCTCTCTATATATATATATATATATATAAAACCTGTTCCCATTGGCCAGAAAATGTCATGAAAATTCAGAAAGTAACATTTTCTTGAAGTTCGACCTTATAAAAAGAATGTGCCATCAGTGCAATACAAATATTACGTAAATATTTGTATATTCCTTATAAGTTTAAATACAATAAATTCTTCATTAGTAGGAAAGTAAACGTTATATCTATATTTATTTTCCATCGTGTTATGTTTTCTTTTGAAACAGAAGAAGTAAAGAGTAGCTCCTTTCTACCTGATATTATAACGGAAAGTGAACTTGAGCGAGAACTGTAACCATCCGACACCGTAACGGTTACATCATACGATCCCACGGTATGGTACAACAGATCTGATGTTAGCTGTATTCGTCCAGCTTGAAATAAGATAAACAAAATGATCATCGTCGTTGTCGTGAACGTCGTGATGGTGGTGATGATGGAGCAAGTAGTGGCAGTAGTTATGCTGGTGATCCTGATGATTACTGTAGTGACGATTACGACACAAATGACTATGATAACAACAGCAACAATTTTTCATTATTATATCAAACCGATCAATTGTTTTACAAGACCTCATCATTCTCTTGTGTTCTACATTAAGCAATGGAAGGTCGCTCACTCTAACATCTAAACAGCGAACAGTAATCTCCCTTACTCAAATCAGCTGTCAAAACATTTGTTAAGGTCAAACTCCTTTAATTTTCACACACTCCTATCTTCTTTCCGGTAAACAATGTCAAAAATTCCGCTTGTTTTAGTATCTTACGATTGATAATAAAAGACTTACTGGTTTAACTGTTGGATTCATCGTTTGTTTGAGTCAAAATTATTTTGCACCCATTTAATTTCAGCATATAAACAAGCAAAAGCACTACAAAGACACTCGACCTTTGGCATTTTGTTTTGGTAATTCGTGTTCTAACGAGCAAACGTTCCTATATCTATGATAAACTTCTCTTAAAATTTTACCACGAACTTAAAGATATACATGTTTGCTTCTTAAACTAGACATTCGCTCACACTGCATAGTTCTGCGACCAAAAGTTTGTGCTAATTAAGATATAAACACGCATGTGTCTTTATTAAAATAGTCAATGATCCCATGGATCGAAAATGTTGGATTCACATCTTATTTTAGAAATTATACCATAAAGAGGAATCGCAAAAACTTTGACTCGGAGTCTAAGGACAGTTTTTAAAAAGGCGTCTTTTTTTAAACCAAAATAGATTATTTACCTATGTTTGATATCTATCTTGAGTAATTACTGGGCAAAGGAAGAATCCACGAAATAAGCATCTTGCAAACAGGGCCCAGTACTAATCCCCCTATATTTTAACCTGGCCTTTAATATATTTTACTGGATAAGACGCATGTGATATATTGCGGCTGAATATATTCAGACAAGAAAACGGTGACATTTGTTTTACGTACCTCTGCATACAAATTTATCACTGCAAACAACATTTTTTAAAAAATAAATTGCAATACATTAAACAAATGGCATGACTGTATGACCTTTGCTTTTGTCTTTTCTAATGGGGTACAGGACAATCCTGTCTGTCTCGAACAAAAAAGATGGGCTATCTTCTGTTGCAAAATTTGTTAACACTAAGATTTGGGACTTAAGTAGAGTTGTATGATAAAACACTTTTGTTAGCACGGGCAACTTTTTCTTTGAGTGACATCATCCAGTACGTCTTGTGAAATTTATATTCATTTTGTGCCACAAGAATCCAAAATTCAAATCTCCACATTAGAAAATGAAGTATAATTCCGCATGAATCTTTTTGCAATAAGTATAAACTTGAGTGTTTATGAAGCAAAGTAACTACATTATACACGGAGAAATCCGAAAACTGAAAGTAAGGAAAGACTGTCAGATATGAAACGTGATTAACTGTATCATTTTCACGATTGATTCCTTCAATTAGATTCGTTACTCGTTTGAGAGCACAACCTACTGTACATATCCAGTGGTTAGCGTGCTGGACAAGCAAAGAAGACGGTGCAAGTTCCGATCATGCGCAGACTAGACCTGGTTGGCAGCATTGGTATGTCTTGGATAAGACACTTTACTCCAATTGCTTCTTCACGATACAACCTTTCCTATAGAACTGTGCCGTTAAACACTAAACAAACAAACCAAATCCAGTGTATGAAAGTTACATAACTGAATGAGCATACCTACTAGTGCAGAAAGGCTTGTTTCCATCAGTTTCCGCCACATATTTCCAAACAGTCTCTGCAATAGCTATTTCTTGATGCACCTTCGCAAAAGCAAGGAGCACTCCGAGATAAAAATCCGAAGGTGTTCCCATCAAGATACTACTCATGGTTTATTGAAATAGTGTAGGCATGTTGAAAACAGCTTTTAAACGTTTCTGTTGTAGTTAACAAATCTGTGCGAAACATTAACTTTACAATTTATAAAGTACTATTATTTTCTGACACTGAATGCTTATTGCCAGAAAATGCAATTTCTTATATTTAAGTAATAACGGATGATGGGATAATTACATTACGACGGGGGCGCTGTACCAACAGTAAGTTGTTATGCGATATTACATCATCAGGAATCAGGAAAAATATAGCATATTTATGATATTAACTTTCCGTGAATTACTGGTAGGCAGAAAGTGTATTGTTTATTTAAATGTTAAACTACAGATCACAAGTTACAAAAATGTTTGGATGTAAACGTTTAATTCAGAAAATCTGATTGAAATCTAAGATATCTAAATTTCGTCAGGCGCCAACTACTTTCTCCAAGATCAGAATTTGATTCAACTTCCATGGCTACGGCAGTAATGAGAAAAACACTGTTTACAATGTTTGTTACAAACGACTTTTCTACTTTACACACATGTATAAAATCCAACATTTTGTTCCTTCTTCGAATCTGTCGTAATTCGATATCAGTTTGAAATGAGAAACTTTGATAATATGCCAGTGAAATCCTCGCGCTTTTCAAATATAGACTGATTGTAAATATTATAACTGAGACCCTCTACAGACCTCGCCCCCTAATTCTCCACTACCACCTGAAACACAACCCATGAACAATTGTCAACTCATTCAATCCTTTACTTGTATTGGAGAGCTTTCTTGCATCAAGTGTTTGTGAAAAATCGTCGCAAATGTCGGCAATTGAAGTTTTGCATAATGTGAACATTGACACTTGTCTTGGACCGAAGGAGTCTGAGCTAAAATGTATAAATCTCTGGAACATAATTACCATAGACATGTACCCAGTCTAGTCTGGTGAATTTCCAACCAGCGGTGTGGGAGGGGAAAGTGTAGTGGACAGACAGATGAACACATAGATGATCTGAATTGCAATATCCCCGACACGTTGAGAATTGAAAGATTCGTGCAATAAATGTTCAAGACAGAGATAGAGAGGTCTTTACTTATAGCTGGAAAAATGGTAACTTACACGCTGATAGAATTTGGAAAGGGCACCCGAGTGGATTACATGTCATTGTATACGTCAACACAGTACTATCGACGTCAGTAGCATCAACGTCGAAAACGAGTTCGGTCGTCTGAGCCGACGTAAACAAAGTTACAGAGTCTGGAAAAGAGAAAATACAGACAAGAGTGGTGATTCTGAATTTAGAGTGCGTGAAATTTTTTTTTCTTCCATTCATTGATTCATTATTCACTGATTATTTGATTTATTGAATAATTAATACACTTTTACCCAAACCTCATGGTGCAGAATGCGTGTGTAGAGGTATGGAAGTAGAAAATGAATGGAGTGAAATGTTATATAAAGCGTCTTGTATATGTCACGCATAATCTACTAGAGATCTCGTTGAAACTGAAATTGTATGGCTTAAGTAACTATAATATAATAGTGGTATTATAAATTCAAATGCTACATCCAAATGGGTGCGAAAATGCTGGAAATCATTATATTTTAATGATACATTTACGCAAACTCAGTAAATTCAGTGTTTGAGATTAAAAAAAAATAAAAAAAAAATACTTTTTTCGACTTTGTCATACTCACATAGGAGAAACATGTCAAAATTTGAATAAACCATTCCTGCGTTTAGATTGTAGTAGGCATCATGGAAGATTGGTCAGTTGATCAAATATGCTTCTTTTTTAAATAAAGTCATTATTATCATCATCATCATCATCATCATCATTATTATTATTATTATTATTATTATTATTATTATTATTATTATCTGTTTGTCAATTCTCAGAATTTGTAAGGTCATGAAAATTTTCTAATTTGATTAGTCAATCGTTTCAATTGCATCATAGAAAATATTTTTCAAAAGAGAAAAAAGCTTCAGATTAATATATTTGCAATGTGTACTTTATCATTTTCTTTGTACACGTGGTCTGACTTCCTGTGTACATGATCTGACTTTTTTCGCAAGTGACGAGATTTGTTTTCAAGTCACAGGGTATCTTACTTGGCAAATTGGTTATAACGGGACTGTTGCTTGCCACAACATGCACTACCAGTTTCCCCACTGTGGTGCTTTTACCATCGGAGCACCCTATAAATACATTGTAGTTGGCGTTGGCAGCGACAGAAAGACCCGGGTTGTTATTCACATACACCCCATAATCTGCAAAATATAATATAATGCAATTACAAACATTCGTACATACATACATACATACATACATACATACATACATACATACATACATACATACATACATGCTGGCATAGATATATGCATACGTACTTATATGGTGGGTGGGTGTGATTTTAAATCGCTATCAACAATATAATTAGGGCAAGTAACTTTTGTCGTAGTTTTTCTGTATTTTAATCATTGCACTTGTTTCGACTCTACGGTCTTAAACTATAAAACAGAAAGAAGCAAAACCGACAAGTTTAGTAAAATCAACGAATAATTTATATCCCTAGAATACAAAGTTCTCAAAAGACACTACAATATCGTGAATAAAATCCCAAATAATCCTAAATGTTTTATCCCAAGTCGAATAGTATAGAATGTTCCGATATATTCCAATAATCTTGAATGTCCTAATGTACCACACTGATATAATCTAGAATGTCTTTGAATGAGTCCTTAATAATCCCAAAGTAGTGTTTCAGTCAAAAGTTAATGAGCACATAGTAATTCCAATGTATGATATAAATAAACCATTCCGCTCAAATAATAACTGAACACAACTATAAAGTCTGATCATAGATCCCTAAAGATTGAAACTAAAACAGGACTGAATAATTTGTTACCAAATCCTATATACACATATTTCACTTGACCAAAGATACAATAGAATTTTCCAGGAAAAAAACCCAGGTCTTCAACACAAATCAAAGTAGACATCTTGAACAACAATACTCAGTAGGCACAAACTCCACTCTTATTCACAGACAAAGGTGAAGCACACAATATAAATGATATGTTCACATGCAACTTACAAGGTGACCTTATTTACTCCTGAACACTATGAGAATCATCTACAAACATAACTATGTCGTCCGTGAGTCTTTAGATCATCACTAAAATATACACAGTAACTGCTGCACTAAGTAAAAATTAGTCGATTTTTTTTTCGGAAATCTAATAACTGGTTTGGTCGCAGAACGCATCCACATGCGAAGTTTCAGAAAAGATATTTCAGTCAACGCGGATGCATATCCAACCAAACCTCGTTACTATATCGAGTTGGATTCTGGTACACTTAGCAAGATTTTGAAACTATTTAATATATACTAGGAAACTATTGTTTTGTTCAGCGATGATACTGATAGTCTCGTTCATAGGGAATGGAACCCACCCATTGTTCGTATGTGTTGCTAGATGACATACGTGTACAATGGGATTTTTGGAGCACAGGGTTATAATTCAATTATAATAATAGAACTACGGAAGACCTTAAATATTCAAATTCAATAACTATCAGTATTTAAAAGTTCAGAATCACACATATATCTAACAGCATAGAACCATCCATGATGTATGCACTTTTGTTAAATTGCACCGCAGGGAAAAATTCGTTCTTTAATGATTAGTGTTCTTAAATCATCATAACGAGAAAGATGAGAAAGATAAAGAAACTGACAGTGCATCAGCAGAACTTTTTCTCTATCTCATTACAGTTTTGAAAAGATGGTTTTACTTCTTTCTTACTTGTCATTATCAACCAATCAAGGCCTGCCAAGCCCGTCTGTCTCTACCGCCCGTTTCCTGACCAATTCGCAGAAATGAAAAACAAACATACCGGTGCTGTACGGAACATGCGGACTTTTACTTGCAAAGTTCCCGTTGGCTTGGCTAAGATGTCAGCCGGTGACTGGTACAGAATTAAATTGTTACATGTGAATTATTTAACACCTATGCTGGTTTTCGTTTTGTGGGTTTAACTGCATTTTTTGGCACTTGATAAGCTGTAGATGGAGGCCAGTAGTTTTGGCGGAGGAATAATCTGGGAAGATCCAGGGAAGAACCAACGACCCATGCGAAGTTACTGGCAAGCTTTCTACATGTCCATGGGAGACTCGAGCCCACGTGACATGTGAGCGATCTGTAAAGGCGAGCGGCTTAGACCACTCGGTCACCCGGGAACCTGGGTTTAAATGCTTGCGAGTCCATGTCATGTCACCTTAAGTTGCATGAAGAAATTTCAGAAAGTGTTATGTAATTTGATTTTGAGTAGGATTGAATTGATAAGATCTGCATGAAAGGAATTTGACATTTATTTTAATAGCGAGACATTAGGTTTGTGTGATTTGCTTCAATCAGGCGTGTATGCTTAATAGACGCGTAAGGGGGAGGGGGAGAGCGAGACATGCAATAATGTAATGCATGTCCAGCCTGAGCATGCAAATGAATGTGAAAATTCAGGGACGGTATTACGCAAACATAAAAAACAGCTGACTGTGTCCTCCTTTTGAGAGCTTTAACTAGTCTTTCTAAAGCAAAAATACTTGAAATAGATTACTTCAAATACGTATTTCCAGACATATTTATTCTGGCCACTGCCAGATATTTTTAACTTTCTTTCTTTACAACCAAACCAAGCATTAACTTAAATATAGCGGAGCCTGAAATCTTTTATGAAGCACTAATGCTTTTTGATCAATTAGTTTCGTGAGTCCCGTGTACTCGTTCTTGGTTTTCTTTGCTTTGCTCAAGAAGACACATTTTCAGTCAGGTAATTAAAAGTCAGTAATGGTACACAAATAGCACACATCTGAAGGAAAAATGTATTGTTGAGTTCTATTAAGTAATATGATGGCATAAAACTGACATATTTTACTGATACTCGTACTTTTCATTATACAGCCTTCTTTGAATGCTTTCCTATGCCTTTAAATAAAATAGCATAATGAGAATTAAATTGGTTACCTGTTAAACCTGGTTTCATTCTGACAGAGAAGGGAGCAAAATTGGGACTCGTAGAGCTGACGTTGCACGTGAATGAGTCCGACGGATCAGTTACACTTAGTGTATACAGCAATAGTTCTGTCATCTGGTTTTCCAGTACTTCGACTGTAGCTTCTAAGTTGTGTATTGTAGGAGGCTCGTGAAAACACGATGAAACATTGCAATTACTCTATATTACCTAAAACATCTCTGATGTCAAATTCATATAAAATTCCGATTATCTATTTTACCCGAAGCATCTCTAATGTCAAATACATAAAATTAAAATTATCTAATTACCCTAAACATTTCTGATATCAAATGCATACAAAATTCCAATTACCTGTATTACTCAAAGCATCTCTTATATCAAACATATACAAAATTCCAATTACCTATATTACTCAAAGCATCTCTTATATCAAACATATACAAAATTCCAATTACCTATATTACTCAAAGCATCTCTTATATCAAACACATAAAAAATGCCGAAATAATATTTATTCCTCATCGAGTGGTATCATAGGAAGAAACTTATTAATGTCGAGACACATGTTAAAAAGGCAATCATCTTTGTC